>SJXQ01012908.1:119171-131642 GCA_006408695.1 Aepyceros melampus
TTGGAAGGAATGAAGCTAAAGCTGAAGCTCCAGTACTTTGGCCACCTCATGCAAAGAGTTGACTCATTGGAAAAGACCTTGATGCTGGGAGGGATTGGGGGCAGGAGGAGAAGGGTACGGCAGAGGATGAGATGGCTGGATGGCATCACTGACTCGATGGATGTGAGTCTGAGTGAATTCTGAAAGTTGATGATGGACGGGGAGGCCTGGCGTGCTGTGATTCATGGGGTCACAAAGAGTCAGACCCGACTGAGTGACTGAACTGAACTGAACAATGTCTATAGTGCTTAATTCAGTTCATATATAATTTTCACCCAGAATTCTCATCATTCACTTGTCAAGGGTCTATTGATTCCTGTAAGATCCAGGATAGGCATCATTTTCACCTGAGATATTTCCTGAATTATTGAATCTATAACATTCTTTATAACTGTATCAAGGCACTAAATACTGTATGCTATAGTTGCTGTCTGTAAGCCTATCTTCCTTACTAGACTATAGAATTTATAATCTACTTAAAGAAAAGTACTATGCTTTATTTCTCTATGTTCAGTATCTGAAATAGGCAATTAGATTCTGAAAAATTATTTTCAGATAAGTGAATAAGGACTAATAACCTTCTTTCTTAGCTACTAAAATTATTTTACATTAGTAACAACAATAGCTATCTAAATGTAACCAATATGAAATGGAGAAATCTCTTAGGCTGTCTTTGAAAAAGGCTTTATTGAAAAAGAAAAGATAAATCCACTAAGAAGAAAAGCCTTAAAAAGTAAAATCCTTTGATTTGCATCTCTAATTGTTAGTGATATTCAGCATCTTCTCATTTTTTTTTCCCATCTGTATGTTTTCTTTGAAGAAATGTTTCTTTAGGTCTTCTGTCCATTTTTTTTTATTTTTTTTAATTGTTGTTATTGAGATGCATGATCTGTTTGTATATTTTGGAGATTAGTCCTTTGTCAATTGCTTCATTTGCAGATATTATCTCCCATTCTGAAGGTTGTTGCTTCCTTTTTTAAAATTTATGATTTCCTTTGTTTTTGTTTTTATTTTCATTACTCTAGGTGATGGATCAAAAAAATCTTGCTGTGATATATGTCACAGAGTGTTCTACCTATATTTTCCTCGAAGCATTTTGTAATATCCAGACTTACGTTTAGGCTTTTAAATCATTTTGAGTTTATTTTTGTGGGCTTCCCTTTTGGCTCACCTGGTAAAGTATCTGCCTGCAATTGGGGAGACCTGGGTTCAATCCCTGGGTTGAAAAGATCCCCTGGAGAAGGGAACAGCTACCCACTCCAATATTCTGGCCTGGAGAATTCCATGGACTATATAGTCCATGGGGTTGCAGAGAGTTGAACACAACTGAGAAATTTTCACTTTCACTTCATGGTATTATGAGGTGTTTTAATTCCATTTGGGCTTCCCTTGTGGCTCAGCTGATAAAGAATCTGCCTGCAACGAGAGAGACCTGGGTTTGAGTTCTGGATTGGGAAGTTCCCATGGAGAAGGGAAAGGCTATCCACTCCAGTATTCAGGCCTTGGAGAATTCCATGGACTATATAGTCCATAGGGTTGCAAAGAGTCAGACATTGCTGAATGACTTTCACTTTCACTTTAATTCCATCCTTTTACATGTAGCTGTCCAGTTTTCCCAAAACCAATTATTGAAGAGATTGTCCTTTATGCATCATAGATTCTTGCCTCCTTTGTCATAGATTAGGTGACCATAGGTGTGGGATTTATCTCTTGACATTCCATCCTGTTCCATTGATGTATGTTTCAATTTTTGTGCCAGTATCATACTGTTTTGATTACTGTAGCTTTGTAGTATAGCCTGAAGTCGGGGAGCCTAATTCCTCCATTTCTGTTCAATCACCTATCACCTCACACTGGTCAGAAGGACCATCATCAAAACATCTACGAACAATAAATGCTAGAGAGGGTGTGAATAAAGGAAACCCTTGTGTACTGTTCATGGGAATGTAAGTTGATACAGCCACTCTGGAGAACAGTATGGAGGGTCCTTAAAAAACTAAAAATAGAACTATCATATGACTCAGCAGTCCCACTGTTGGGCATATACCCTGAGAAGACCATAATGCTAAAAGGCACATGTACCCCAGTGTTCATTGCAGCACTGTTTAGAATAGTCAGGACATGGAATCAATCTAAATATCCAACAACAGATGAATGGATAAAGATGTGGTACACACACACACATACACACACACACACAATGGAACATTACTCAACCATAAAAAGGAACAAAATTGATCATTTGTAGAGATGTAGGTGGACCTAGAGTCGGTCATACAGAGTGAAGTAAATCAGAAAGAGAAAGACCAATATTGTGTAATATCACATCTATGTGGAATCTAGAAAAATGGTACTGATGAACTTATTTGCAAAGAAGAAATAGTATCACAAATGTAGAAAACAAGCTTATGGTTACCAAAGGGGGAAATGGGAGGTGGGATGAGTTGGGAGAGTGGGTCTGACACATATTACTACATATAAAATAGATAATTAATGAGAACCTACTATATAGCATAGGAAACTCTACTCAGTGCTCTGTGGTAACTAAATGAGAAAGAAATCTAAGAAAGAGTGGAAATCTCTCTCTCTCACTCACTCTGTTTGTGTATATATGTGTGTTTATATAAACACACACATACGTACATGCATAAAAAATATAGATACACATATGTAACTATTCATTTTGTTGTATATCAGAAACTAACACAACAATGTAAAACTGTAATTCAATAAAAGCTGATTTTAAAAAAGTAAAGAAAAAGCAAAACCATTTTTAAAATTTTTAAAAAGTAAAATCATGACATATAAATGATTTTAACAATTTGCCTGCTGTTAAGCTCTCTCACTAACTTTATTAGTGTTTCTAAATATGTTCCAATTTTTGTCTGTCATCTTTAAAGAATGATGATGGGCAGAGGAATATCCCATTTTAAACTGGTAAATGCCATGGGCAAAGCTGGATTTTGTCAGGATTTGGAATACCTGGGGAATTTTGGAAGTCACTATTTACAGGAAATTGATGCCCAATGAGGAGATATGGAGGTAGGGAGCATGTATTTTCTGCTAAATTGTTTGTTTTCCACAGCTTTATAGATCATTGTCTAATTTCAACTCTCTCATAAATACTGCTCAAACATCATTTATTCGTCTATTCACTCCAGACCATCAGACTGCTACATGAATATAGACATTGGCCTTATAATAAAATATTTAGATCCCATAAGACTTCAAATCTCAGATAATCTCCTCATATTTTAATGTGGTTTAGACATATTATTACAAATAAAGCTATGGCATATTATGATCACTATAGTGAATTTTGGAATTTTAATAAACAGAGAGATCTCCAGAGATTAAATAAAAGATGCTAAAAACAGAAAGATGAATGATGATAGTGAGAATTCTGTATTATACTTGCTTTTCACAGGATACTGTAATGCCAGTCATTTTGTGTTTTTCAGCATTCATACTTAATAATGTGTTTTAGCCTTCTGTGCTCTCTATTCAAAATCTCATTTCTTTACAGCATATATTTCTGTTGTTGCCACTGAAAAAATGATACAGACTCTTGCTTTCTTGTTTAAAGAAACAATAGCTATTTGAGACCGAAGACCTTTGTTTCAAATTTCAGCTACCAAGGTCTAAAGCCTTCAAAAATTGTGTTTGTAATGGAAATTCCTTAGGAACTTCTACATGACACAATGACACTGAAGGCTTAAATTGTATTTTATAAAAGTCTCTTTTGCCTTCTTTGATTACTAACATGTAAAAGCAAAAAATGTTTGAAAACTCAGGATTTAGTTCCAAGTCTTCAGACAATCAGGATGCATCGACAGAGATTCTGATTCAAACATTAAACCAATTCAGATGCAAATTATGACAAAGAATCCTCCATCTAATACACAGGACTTTAAAGTTGCTCTGGCAATTGGAACAGGGTATGGTCCAATGATACTTCTAGTGTTGTTCTCCTCTATTAAAGAATTTTAATGTTGTCAGAATATTTGTTTCTAAGCCACCTTACTTGACAGCTAACCTAATTTTAGGCTACATTTTATCCTGTACTTATACAAAGCTTTGATGACAGGTGGCACCAAAGCAATTATTGAATTAGGAGGTGAAATAGAGTAAACCAAAGATAAAATAGATGCTTAATGAGTGTGCCATAACTTAATGCTACATAATTGAAAGGTATGGCCCAATGATACTTCTAGTGTTGTTCTCCTCTATTAAAGAATTTTAATGTTGTCAGAATATTTGTTTCTAAGCCACCTTACTTGACAGCTAACCTAATTTTAGGCTACATTTTATCCTGTACTTATACAAAGCTTTGATGACAGGTGGCACCAAAGCAATTATTGAATTAGAAGGTGAAATAGAGTAAACCAAAGATAAAATAGATGCTTAATGAGTGTGCTATAACTTAATGCTACATAATTGAAATGCATTTGCATTTGATATTCATTATTAAAAAAGTACTATTAATTTAAAATTATAATCATAACAATAATATTTACTCATAAGTGAAAAGTAAATTTTTTGAGTGAAGGAATTAAGTTAATTGTGGCAAAATTGATACATTTATAAATGAGTTATATATATATATGTTTTAAAATGTTGAGAAATGGTAGAAAGAAAAACATGTTAAAAAGAAAATATAAACTGTAATTAAAAGCTAAAATATAAATGAGAAGACATTTGATTTTAGACATAAAATGTTTAAAAATTACATATATCTATGTATGCATACATATGGCAATAGAAATTTTAGAAACTATAAATGCTCTAGTCACTTCAAGTGTTATGACAGTGAGCTAATCCAGTTTCCTTATCCATATAGTGTAGTTAATAAAGGCACATGAGATTATGAGGCCATATGCAAAGTAATTGAAGTCCCAAAGCAGAAAATATCTTCACTGAAGTTTTGTTGATATTATTTTATCATTAATAATAATATAAATTTCAGATTATTGAAATCCAGTGAGGTAAATTATATATTAGTCCAGTTTCTCTGAGCATGTACGATGAGAAGACACAGCTCTGAAAAGGAAACATTGCTAATGTGTTCCCTCCATGAGGCACTTTGCTATTCTTTTATTCATTCACAAATGCATCTATTGACTCACTTAATGTGCTTATTCCTTTGTTCCTAACCAAGCCATTCTTTGTTCAGCAGACATAAATTAAACTGCTGCTTAGTACAGGGATTATTCTTGAGCAATATCTGAAATGACTATAATGGAGTTCTGAACTTTTTGATCATTAAAGTAGAATTTAGTATACTACAATACTATTTAAAAAACTATACTGATATGCTTATTTTTCTAAACAAGGTCTCCCCTGAGTCCTAGATAGCTTAGTCAGGAATGCAGATGAATACACACAGATATTGCTGCTGCTGCTGCTGCTGCTGGTAAGTCATTTTAGTCGTGTCCGACTCTGTGCGACCCCATAGACAGCAGCCCACCAGGCTCCGCCATCCCTGGGATTTTCCAGGCAAGAACACTGGAGTGGGTTGCCTTTTCCTTCTCCAATGCATGAAAGTGAAAAGTGAAAGTGAAGTTGCTCAGTCGTATCCGACTCTTAGTGACCCCATGGACTGCATGCAGCCTACCAGGCTCCTCCATCCATGGGGCTTTCCAGGCAAGAGTGCTGGAGTAGGGTGCCATTGCCTTCTCCGCAGATATCACTAAGTATCATATATCCAAAGCTACATTTATTTCTATGGCAATATAAACTATAAATTTCTTTTACCAGTCCCAGACCATTGAATTAGGCATGGAGATAAATAAAATTATATATGATAATAATATCTGATAACAACAAGAGAATGAACTTTTTTACAGTGTTCTTTCTACTATATAGTAAAAATTTCAGAAAATTGATGTTAATTCTTAGTAGAATTAATTTATCATTTTAAATTTCAAATTCATTTATCAATATTAAAAAAAATTCTAGACATCTCTACATTTAAAAATACTGGAGGGTGTGTGGAGAAAAGGGAACCCTCTTACACTGCTGATGGCAGGCTGGTACAGCCACGATGGAGAACAGTGTGGAAATTCCTTAAAAAACTGGTAATAGAACTGCCATATGATCCAGCAATCCCACTGCTGGGCATGCACACTGAGGAAACCAGAATTGAAAGAGATACATGTACCCCAGTGTTCACTGTAGCACTTACAATAGTTAGGACATGGAAGCAACCTACATGTCCTTTGGCAGTTTAATGGATAAGGAAGTTGTGGTACATATACACCATGCAATATTCAGTTCAGTTCAGTCACTCAGTTGTGTCCGACTCTTTGTGACCCTATGGACCGCAGAATGCCAGACCTCCCTGTCCATCACCAACTCCCAGAGTTCACTCAAACTCATGTTCATCGAGTCAGTGATGCCATCCAGTAATCTTATCCTCTGTCGTCCCCTTCTACTCCTGCCCTCTATCCCTCTCAGCATCAGGGTCTTTTCCAATGAGTCAACTCTTCACATGAGGTGGCCAAAGTATTGGAGTTTCAGCTTCAACATCAGTCCCTCCAATGAATACCCAGGACTGATCTCCTTTAGGATGAACTGCTTGGATCTCCTTGCAGTCCAACGGACTCTCAAGAGTCTTCTCCAACACCACAGTTCAAAAGCATCAATTCTTCAGTGCTCAGCTTTCTTTATAGTTCAGGTCTCATATCCATACATGACTACTGGAAAAACCATAGCCTTAACTAGACTGACCTTTGTGGGTAAAGTAATGTTTCTGCTTTTGAATATGTTGTCTAGGTTGGTCATAACATTTTTTCCCCCCAAGGAGTAATCGTCTTTTTATTTCATAGCTGCAGTCACCACCTGCAGTGATTTTGGAGTCCCCAAAAATAAAGTCTGCCACTGTTTCCACTGTTTCTCCAGCTATTTGCCATAAAGTAATGGGACCAGATGCCATGATCTTTGCTTTCTGAATGTTGAGTTTTAAGCCAACTTTTTCACTCTGCTCTTTCACTTTCATCAAGAGGCTTTTTAGTTCCTCTTCACTTTCTGTCATAAGGGTGGTGTCATCTGCATATCTGAGGTGACTGATATTTCTCCCGGCAATCCTGATTCCAGCTTGTGCTTCTTCCAGTCCAGCGTTTCTCATGATGTACTCTGCATATAAGTTTAATAAGCTGGGTGACAATGTACAGCCTTGACGTACTCCTTTTCCTGTTTGGAACCAGTCTTTTGTTCCATGTCCAGTTCTAACTATTGCTTCCTGACCTGCATACAGGTTTCTCAAGAGGCAGGTCAGGTGGTCTGGTGTTCCCATCTCTTTCAGAATTTTCCACAGTTTATTGTGATCCACACAGTCAAAGGCTTTGGCATAGTCAATAAATTGAATATTACTCAACTGTAGTATTACTCATGGAATATGACTGAACTGTAAAAAAGAATGTATTTGAGTCAGTTCTAATGAGGTGGATGAAACTGGACCCTATTATACAGAGTGAAGTAATTCAGAAGGAGAAACACCAATACAGTATATGAGTGCATATATATGGAATTTACCAAGACAGTAACAATGATCCTGTATGCAAGGCAGCAAAAGAGACACAGGTATAAAGAACAGATTTTTGGACTGTGTGGGAAAAGGGGAGGGTGGAATCATTTGAGAGAATAGCATTGAAACTTGTATATTACTGTATGTAAAATAGAGGACCAGTGCTAGTTTGATGCATCAATCAGGAGACTCACAATGAGTGCTCTGGGACAACCCAGAGGGATGGGTTGGGGAGGGAAGTAGGAGGGGGTTTCAGGATGGGGAGGCACATGTGCACTACTGTAGTATTACTCATGGAATATGACTGAACTGTAAAAAAGAATGTATTTGAGTCAGTTCTAATGAGGTGGATGAAACTGGATCCTATTATACAGAGTGAAGTAATTCAGAAGGAGAAACACCAATACAGTATATGAATGCATATATATGGAATTTACCAAGACAGTAACAATGATCCTGTATGCAAGGCAGCAAAAGAGACACAGATATAAAGAACAGATTTTTGGACTGTGTGGGAAAAGGGGAGGGTGGAATCATTTGAGAGAATAGCATTGAAACTTGTCTATTACCATATGTAAAATAGAGGACCAGTACTAGTTTGATGCATCAATCAGGAAACTCACAGTGAATGCTCTGGGACAACCCAGAGGGATGGGTTGGGGAGGGAAGTAGGAGGGGGTTTCAGGATGGGGAGGCACATGTGCACCCATGGGTGATTCATGTGGATGTATGACAAAGACTACCACAATATTTCAGAGAAATTGTCCTCCAATTAAAATAAATTAATTAAATTTAAAAATGCTCATTAGATTCCATTAGGTGCAGTGATATGTCATTCAGGTTTTATGAACATTTCTTATGGTTTTCCTTTATCATTGTATGTTTGTGTTCTCCTAGAACCTCTGAAAATGCCTTGTGAAGAATTGGTTCCCCATAACTTTGCTGAAGACAGTATTTTACCTTTAATTCTTTAAACATCATTACCAAAATTTTTGAATCTTACAATTGAGTTTTGAAAAATACTGGGAATTTTTTTTTTAATTTTTTTTTTGGCTGCTCTGGTTCTCCGTTGTGCATGGGCTTTTCTTTAGTTTTGGCGAGGGGGGCTGCTCTCTCGTAGTGATGACCCTGCTTCTCATTGCGGTGGCTTCTTATGTGTCACAGCATAGTCTGTAGAGTACATGGGCTTCAGTGTTTGCAGCGCTTGGCCTCAGTAGTTGTGGTACACAGGTTTAGTCACACCATGGCATATGGGATCTTCTGGGACTAGGGATCAAACACAAGTCTCTTGCATTGGCAGGCAGATTCTTTACCACTGAGCCACCAGGGAAGCCTAGAAATAGTTTTTTCTTCAATAAGCCATTTTGCTATAGCAAAATGTTTTATAGCATCCTTTAAAAAAAAAAGAAGAAGAAAGCAGAGGTAAAGTAAATAATTCATGTATATAAATAACTCATGTATGTGTTTGAAATATTGTGTTTTTATTATGAAAATCCACAAAAATTCATATTACATAATACACAAAACTTTAGATTACAAACAGGCACAAGGAAAGTAGGACATGATGGATGTGTTCATATATATTAAACCATAGCCACATAATTAATGTACCTATCACATTATTCTATATTCCATGTATAATATATAGAAGCATATTAAATTTTGTTCTTTATGGGCAGGCTGTCCATTGTATTGTGATAAAGTTATACAAAAGTCAGTGATTAGTACACTTAAAACATGTGATTATTACTTCATTTAAATTATAACTCAATAAAGTAAAATAAAAATGTTGAGCTTTTCTTCCTACTTGCCATTTTCATTAACGTGAACTTCCAGATGTTCCAGGCTGGTTTTAGAAAAGGCAGAGGAACGAGAGATCAAATTGCCAACATCCGCTCAGTTCAGTTCAGTCACTCAGTGGTGTCTGACTCTTTGCAACCCCATGAATTGCAGTAGGCCAGGCCTCCTGTCCATCACCATCTCCCGGAGCTCACTCAGACTCACGCCCATCAAGGAAGTGATGCCATCCAGCCATCTCATCCTCTGTCATCCCCTTCTCCTCCTGCCCCCAATCCCTCCCAGCATCAGAGTCTTTNCTTTGGCTGCAAAGAATATAATCAATCTGATTTCATTGTTGACCATCTGGTGATGTCCATGTGTAGAGTCTTCTCTTGTAATGTGTAGAATAGCGGCGGGAGGGGACCCCTAAGAAATAAGATAAGCATATGATGAAAAAATAGGAGATGGCCACCAGAAGAATCAGCTAAAAGACTTACAGATGTTTGCTTTTGTGCTCACAGAGAAAGGGGGTGAGTGCAGCATTTTGATACGCTTTATTTTTTTGCATTATTTTGCTAAAAATATGTATTTTTAACAGAATGCTAAAAAAAATGTGTAGGGCAGATTTCAGAACCCATGGACATTTTTACTCATGTCAGCCAGCATCCATTGACAGGGGACTGATCAAGCTGACCACCATGAATTACTAGTTTAATGGCACAAAGAAGGGTATAAGGGGCTTCTCCTGAGGAGGTTCACAGGGTGAGAACTATGAAGGTACAAATGACCTAGATTCTCTTTGTCCCCACTTTTCATCTGTAAAAGGGGCCTAGTGATAAGGCTGTCGGAGTTAGGGGCCCAACTGTTAGGCTGCTGGAGGACTGAAGACGTGGTGCATGTCATGTGTCCAGCAGAGTCTCTGGCTCAGAGTTGTTTTGAAGATTCTTTTTTTTTTTTTTTTGTGGACCATTTTAAGAGTCTTTATTGAATTTATTACAGTATTGCTTCTGTTGTTTTCTGCTCTGGCGTTTTGGCCATGGGGCCTGTGGGATCTTAGTTCCCTAACCAGAGCTCAAACCTGCATCCGCTGCATTGGAAGGGGAAATCTTAACCATGGACCACAGGGCAGTCCCAGGCTCATGAGTTCTTATTAAAGAGGATTTCTTTTTATCACCCAACCTCAGTCTCAAGGTGAAAACTAACTTCCATTAAGATCTGGGACTAGTGGGATCCAGCGCTTTTGACTTTTGAGCAGGATGGGTGGGTAAACTGAGTCGAGGCCCCCTGTATCTTGTATCAGGAGGACTGGCCCCTTCTGGAGCCCCAAGTACATAGCCCTTTTCCCTCCCCAACCTGCTTTTCCATCATCTCTTTTTAACTTGCATTGGGTTTTACTTCCAAAGTCTCCCATTCAGGTATCTGAAGTGTTTTCTCTACTTGGAAATACTCTTAACAAAAATGACTAAACTTTTTGTAATGTGAAGTCCAGAGTATCTCTTTTGGAAACTTTACCCTTCCCTTAAAATTCTAGATCAAAGTTTCAAAAAGGCCTGAGAGGGGCCAGAAAAAAGGCAGAAAAGCTGAGTTGGAAGGATTTGTTGTTCAGTTGCTACGTTGTGTCTGACTCTGCGACCTCATGGACTGCAGCATGCTGGGCTCCCCTGTCCTCTGCTGTTTCCCAGGGTTTGCTCAAATTCATGTCTGTTGAGTCTGTAATGCTATCTAATACCATCTCATCCTCTGCCACCCGCTTCTCCTTTTGCCTTCAGTCTTCTCCACTGAGTTGGTTCTTTGCATCAGGTGGCTGAAGTATTGGAGCTTCAGCTTCAGCATCAGTCTTTCCAATGAATATTCAGAAGGACTTCGTGTCTGTATTAAGTCCTGCTAAATGGAGAACTGAGGATGAGTGTGATTCCCTTAAGCCCAAAGGCTTTTTCCTCCCTTGGTAGTGTGCAGCGGGAATCAGTCTGAGTGTGTACTGGGCCCAGCACAGCTGTGACAGGTGTGTGGTCACTGGGAGCCGCTCCTGGACTCCCAAGCCTGCCCGGATCAGACAGCAGCGGTGCCCTGAGCTCTTCCTTGGCCCTGGCTGCCCTCTGTAAAGCCTCTAGAACTAGCGGAAGTCTCAGAGAAGCACAGGACTGAGGGGCTGAGACTTGGGGGTGTGGGCTGGCTCCTGTTGGCTCGCCTCTTCATGCTAAGTCCTAAGATTCACGTGACAGACTGTGGCCACCTGACCCTTTTGAGCACGTCGCAGATGGTCAGAAAGCCTCGTAACTGCATGTCCGCACTTGGCGGCTTGTGGTACCCAGACCCTGAGCTCCAGGCTAGTCACTGGGGTACATTTTATGGTGGCTTTCTGTTGGTGATTAGACTCTCACCCCACAAGAATCTGGGAGGTTTCAAAGCAACTCAACCATTAGCAAACTTTTCTTTTCTGAGAGCTGTGACGTCAGTTGACAACTGAAACCAGCTGCCAGCTGCAGTGGGTGACTCCTTCCTTTTCTGAAGTCATCAGGGGCTTCATAGGCTGCATGCTCAAACATTAAGGATATGTGAAGAGATAGGGCCTACTATCACTACCCTCAGTGAAGATTTTGGCTTCTTATTTTAAATGAACACTGTAATCAGAGGCCTGCTGGTGCTGCTGTTAGGTCGCTTCAGTCGTGTCTGACTCTGTGTGACCCCATAGACGGCAGCCCACCAGGCTTCCCCGTCCCTGGGGTTTCCCAGGCGAGAGCACTGGAGTGGGTGCCGTCGCCTTCTGCAGTCAGAGGCCTAGGGCCTAACTGAGCAACTCTGCCTCATAACGGGCTGCAGTGGAGGCTCTCCCGTGCTGACGCTGCTTCTGGAGATCAGCCCCGCTTCCCACACAGCTGTGGCTAGTCGGGAAGGAAACGACCACTGGGAGAGATGCGGTGGAGCTTCCACTTCTCTTAGAAACCATTTCCTTGGCTTTGATGAGGACAAGTCTTTAAAGCTCCTAGGAGGTGGATCTTGGTACTGTGCTGGCAAAAGCCTTCGCATCCCTGGTTACACACACATACCCACACTCATCCACCCACCCACACACCCCGCCCCCAGACACACACCTACACCCACACACACCCCCACACACACCCACAGAC
>SJXQ01012908.1:132646-190513 GCA_006408695.1 Aepyceros melampus
AGACACACACACACACACACACACATACCCACACTCATCCACCTACCCACCCACACACACCCCCACACACACCCACATCCACACACATACTCACACCCACACACCCCCCCACACACCCCCACACCCACACCCACACACACCCACACATCCCCACACACACAGACACACACACACACACACACACACACACACACACTCCATCCACAGGGCCTGAGTCTCCACACACCCTAGTGCATCTATTTATTTCCACTCAGCTAAGGAGTCACTGCAATGGGGAAAATAAATTAGAACTAAATGAGACGGAGATTCAGAGTCCTGGAAGCATGACTGCCGATGAACATTACTGGTTGTTTTATGTCTCCACTGCCTGGGGGTTGGCCTCCCACATCAGTAACCAGCAATCTGGCTAATCAGCGCACAGAACAGAAATCTGGAGACAGGTCCAAATCTGCCAAGGTGGAGGATGGCATTCAACAATTCAAGTTGTATCCATCTCTAAGGAAAAAAAAAAAACACCTACAGGACAGATGCAAATTGTTGAAAAGCTTATTTCACTCTTTCCCCTCGCTTATCCTGGAGAAATCCAAATTAGAAAACTTCCCATTTAAGATAATCAACAGAGGAGAATAACAGATCAACTTGCGCTAATATCAGTAGCAGGAAAGACCAATTAACAGATCCATGAATTGTGTTGTTTACACTTCTATTCCTAAGGTTAATTATGCGATCAAGTAATAGCTTTTGCCTTGATTACAGGGCCCTTAGGAAATAAATGTGTGTTTCCACTTTACAAGTATGTTTGCATGTTAGTCCTGCACTGGGAGCACAGGAGCTGAGCTTAGGATCAGCTCTACACACAGCTGTAGTCAGAGAAGAAGGCTGTTAACAAAAGAGACAACAGGCCCTAAATGGAATCACTTGTGCTAAGCCCACCAAACTGAGACTCAACACCTAATCTAACTGCAGTTTCAGCCTCTGGCAGCAAAGCAATCTTAACCAAGGCAGTCTGGAATTTCCTGGTCGGCTCTAGTGAGGTAATTCACCTGACGACCCCTGCCACCCCTGGGACCCTGCCTGGAACAATCCACTCTGCTAGAAGAACTTCCTTGACCACCTCCTTCTGCCTATAAATGTTCCTGTTCACACAGCTCCTCAAAGCTGCTTTCTATTTGCTATCTGGGTTGCTGACCGATTCGTGAATTGTTGATTAAATCCAGTAAGATCTTTGAAATTTACTCAGTTGAATTTTGTTTTCTAACACGGTCTTGGCCTCAAGACTCAGTGTGTAAACAGAAGTATAATTCATACAAGTACTAGCATCCACCTATGCATTTTCCACTCTCTCTGCTTTGGACTATTGTCAGTACTTTTCAGATGTAGATTGGAGAGTGCCGAGTGGCAGGTCTTTCCTCTTAATTCCCTGTTGAGAAGAATCCGTAAAATTAGCTACCTGGCCTTAAATATATGAACAGGAAAAAAGGAACATCAGCTATATTTTTAGGGGGTAATCTCAGCAAGGCTGTTCCGGGTCTCTGTGAATAGTGGCAGCTTACATATCTTGAAGGATTAGCCCATGGCTGCTACTGCTGCTACTGCTAAGTCGCTTCAGTCGTGTCCGGCTCTGTGCCACCCCATAGACGGCAGCCCACCAGGCTCCCCCGTCCCTGGGATTCTCCAGGCAAGAACACTGGAGTGGGTTGCCATTTCCTTCTCCAATGCATGAAAGTGAAAAGTGAAAGTGAAGTTGTGTCTGACTCTTCGTGATCCCATGGACTGCAGCCTACCAGGCTCCTCCGTCCATGGGATTTCCTAGGCAAGAGTACTGGAGTGGGGTGCCATTGCCTTCTCCCATGCCCATGGCAGGCACCTCCAATTAATTAGTTTACATGTTAGTCCCTCAGTCATATCTGACTCTTTGCAATCCCATGGACTGTGGCCTGCCAGGCTTCTCTGTCCATGCACTTCTCCAGGTAAGAATACTGGAGTGGGTTTCCATGCCTTCCTCTAGGGGATCTTTCCAGCCCAAGGATTAAACCCAGGTCTTCTCACTGCAGGCAGATTCTTTACTGTTGAGCCACCAGGGAAGCCCTGAATCCCTAGTTTGCATGTGCGTGCTTAGTCACTCAGTCGTATCCAACTCTTTGTGACCCCCTGGACTGTAGTCTGCCAGGCTCCTCTGTCCATGGAGATTCTCCAGGCAAGAGTACTGGAGTGGGTTGCCATGCCCCCCTCCAGGGGATCTTCCCAACTCAGGGATCAAACCCAGAATCCACTGCAGGTGGATTCTTTACCATCTGAGCCACCAGGGAAGCCCATGAATGCTGGAGTGGGTAGCCTATCCCTTCTCCAGGGGATCTTCCCAACCCAGGAATTGAAGTGCGCTCTCCTGCTTTGCAGTTTGTGTAGTCTTTACAGTAAGCCTAGGTGGCAGTGTAGGGAGCAAAACTTGCCACCCTAAAATGTCCCTTGGGCATGCAGATTATTTCAAGTTTAAAACAATCAAGGTCCCAAGACTCAGAAAGAAATTTTGACCTTTCCCTTAACTGGCTAAAGAAATCTAGACAGAGGGCCGTCTTGGGATAGAACTGTTTCCTGAGACCTCTGCCAAGAATATGAGTGAGGTGTGGTGCAAAATGGGAGAAGGCGATGGCAACCCACTCCAGTACTCTTGCCTGGAGAATCCCAGAGACGGGGGAGCCTGGTGGGCTGCCGTCTGTAGGGTCGCACAGAGTCGGACACGACTGAAGGGACTCAGCAGCAGCAGCAGCAGTGGCGCAAACTCTTGGGCATGACCTAGAAATCGGGATCCACTCTGTGTCACATTTTCTCTGCAGGCCCCAGCAAACATTTATTTACCAAATAGTTGCTTTTCCATCTCCATGTGAATTGCCTCCCTCTTTTGAAGTCTCAAGCCTGTAGCCCCAACGTTCTCTTTTGTCTTTAGCTGAAGATGGTATTTGACGTGAGGGCTTCAGCTATTTTGGTGAGATTCTCAGTTCCTCTGGGTCTCTCCCATGTATACATATTATTAAACTTTTGTGTGATTTTCTCCTATTCATCTGTCTTGTATCAGTTTAATTGTTAGATCAGCCGAAGATGCTGGGAGGGTAGACGAATAAGTCTTCCTCCCGGAGAGTGGATTTCATCATTTCTCCTCTGCAAGGTGAAGCACTGAGAGATTATGCAAACTGCTGAGCCCCTAACAACTAGTCAAGTCAGAATTTGAACTGAGGCAGCCTGGCAGGACTTCACTGCCACGTGTCGTTCTTCCATCGGGCTCAACTCGATAGAGGATGCTGGGTTATTTCCACCAAATGGAGAAACAACATTTAGAAGGTATATTGTGCCATTTGAAATCTTTAAATTGAAGAGCAAAAGCTAACCTCTTGTCAGCCATCACTTCTGACTAATCTGACCCCAAAAGGCCATCGGTTTCTGTGGGGGCTGCTGAAAGTGTCAGTGAGACGTGACCAGAGCTGTCTGCAGTCTGCTGATTTCTTCCTGCCTTGCCCGGAGCTGGCGGCCGGCGTGTGGCCTCGGTGCATCACGGCCGGGCTGGATGGAGGCAGACACTGACTGCCAGTGCGGATGACACAGAGACGACGTCGTGGCTCTGTAACAAGGGCTCACCACAGAACTCTCTGGATGAAGATCAAGGTATCACAGTCACTTCCTATCTTTCTCTTCACAAGCACACCCACTGAAAAAGAGAAGAAGTGTGTCCAGCAACTGTGAGTTCAGGCTTCAGATGGCGACTGGACCAGGCTCTGCTGTCTACAGCCAGGTGAGCTCGGGTATATTCCTTAACCTCCTTGTGCTGAAAGGCCTCGTCTGTAAAAGGGTAGCTACCTCAAACGTTGTGATGAAGATGATGTTGAGGAATCACTGCGAAGAGACTCAGAATGGCGTTCTCAGGCAGCGGGGAAGCATGGCCAGTGAGCCGCTTCGATGCGGGCCTTGGGCTCCACCCCACACACGCCCGATCAGCACCCGAATGGCCTCGGGGTCACTCACCCGAAAGGTCCTTCACGAGAGATACTGGAGTCTGAAAGTGAGAAGTGAAACACGTGATCGCTGTTAGTGACGATGATGTAAGTCAGATCGTCTGCCATCCAGTGGCTTCGGCATCACGCTTCCAGGAGGACAGAGTTAGACCTTGGTCATGAGCCACAAGGTCCAGGCGGGAAACCCCCTCCCCTGCCTCTACTGTTCCTCATTTTCTAAACTCTCAATGATGAAGAGAAAACTCCTGAAGAAAGTAATGAAGGCTTTCTGAGGGAACCAAAGTTGGGGAAACAAACAGTCATAAAACATGCAGCTTTTGCATGCAGCAATGATGGAAGAATTTCCAGCGCCTAAAGTAGTAAAGTAGTTTGTAAAAATGATTATTATTTTTTTCAGCACAGCCCAAGTCTCCTACCCGACCATGGCTTTTAATTTAAATGTGTGGTTACTGCTCAAAAGTGAGTCGCCAGCCTTTGAAGAGCCACACTCCCTTAGAAGTCTGTTGAGAATGCGAAGGGTTTGAAGATTAGTGTTGGCATTGAGAGCATTTGACTGCCCAAGTGTTCAGTCTCACAGGGCCTTAGATATTTCGCTGCGGGAAACTGATGTTCATTAAACTGTAAGCAAATTAGAGTTCAAGCCAAAGATATAAAGGAAGACATAATTAGTGCACGGGAGCCATCCACCATCGTTTGACTTCTTTTAGGTGAGAGCCTTATACTTCGGAATTAGTTCCTTCCACAAAAGAAAATTATATAGCTGCTTTTATGCAGGCTGCTGATGCTGTGTTTTATCGCACTCAATTTACAATGAAATGAAGCAGAAGCCGGCAAGGCGGCATTAAACCTTTAATTTTCCTTTTGGGTTTTACCTCCATTTTATCTTTAGAGGAACCCACAATGGGTTGATAAATATTTTGCCAGTCAATAAATAAAAAAGCTATTTTTATCAAGTGGATGCTAAATTGCTGCGGCCCATGATAGAACCTTACTGGAAATCAGAGGATGCAAAGGCATGTTATCCTTCAAGCAAAATCAATTTGGCTGGGAAAAAAAAACCATTGCTCCCTGTCCCCTGCACCCAGCCACCCTGCAGTAATATGGTTCTCAGTGACTCCTGACACACCGTGTGGCTGCCCTGGATTCCAGGCACAACTTGAGGGAAACAGACAAGGGAATTGAGCTCCCAGAGGAAGATAAATATCATGGAACGCATTGTAGGGCTTCCGAGGTGGCTCAGAGGGTAAAGAATCTGCCTCCAATGTGGGAGACCCGGTTTTGCTTCCTGGATCAGGAAGACCCCCTGGAGAAGAGAATGCCTACACACTCCAGTATCTTTGCCCAGAGAATTCTATGGACAGAGGAGCCTGGTGGGTTAAATCCATGGGGTTGCAAAGAGACATATTGTAGCACCAATCCTGCAGCTCCAAGAGTTTTATAAGGGATGAAATACCCAGTTCTCCCGCTACCCTGTAAAACTTCATTTTCAGGCAGCTGAACTAGAAAATTTGAGTCGTGTTTGCACCAATAGAACATGCCCCAATCTACCATCCTCTCCCATCAGCCCTTCCCAGGCACTGGGAGTTGAAAGGGCTTGGGAAAGTCCCTCCCTTGGAGCTGGAAGGCAGTGGTAGACCAGAAGGCCAGAGGAGCAGGCTGTGGACTGAGACCCCAATTCCCTGGGTCTGCTGAGTGGAAAGGGGTACTTGCTGGTCTGGACTGAAAAGGAAAACTGTGGATGCAACAAATGGATCCTTGAAAGAGAAGCAGCAGCATGGTAGTTCCCTGGAGGGGCTGAGAGAGGAGCCTGAGTGGGCTGGGGAGTGGGTGCTGACTCACCCAGATCACCCCTGACCTGCAGCCTCCAGATCTGACTTGGTAGGAAAGATGCTGCTGTGACTGAATGAGCCAGGAATGGGAACTAAAATAACGCCAGGCATCATAGCTACCTCTCCGAGACCTTCTTTTTACCGTGAGTTTAAGTGGATGGGTTTTATCTCTGTTTCACCAGTGAGTGAACAGAAGCAAAGTGCATGCCTTCCATTTGCCTAAAGTCTCCCAGAGGGTGGTAGAGCTTGGAGGATAGCCTCTCACCTAGGAAACTAAAGCTGACTCCCCCCACCCCTGCAGAGTTCTAGAAAGTTCTGAAGCCTGGAAACACTGGCTCGGACAGTTAGAAAATGGCCTGCAAGGCAGGAGACCCAGGTTTGACCCCTGGATCAGGAAGATCCCTTGAGAAAGGAATGGCAACCCACTCCAAGACTCTTGCCTGGAGAAGTCCATGAACAGAGGAAGGAGCCTGGTGCGCTACAGTCCATGGGGTCCCAAAGAGTTGGACACGACTGAGCAACTAACACTTTCACTTTCAAGACACAAGAAGAAACTTGGGACATGATCTCTGAGGGAGGCAGCAGAATGTGAGGAAAAATGAAAGAAGTGGCAATTCAGCAAACTGAGGAAGGAATGAAAAGAAGGAAGGCTTTCAAGGAGAGCATGGGCTGTCAGGAGGGGAAGGAAATTCATGCTCCCAAGTTCTGCTTCTGCTGCCGATCTTGCTTGAGTCAAGAACCTCAGAAACCTTCTGGAGATTTGAGTATGGGGATCATGGCCTGGTTGGAATCTGGAGGGACGCGGCACAAACCAGGTAAAAAATTCCTCCACCATGGTACGTGGGGCAGTGGGGCGGCCACTCACCTGGCAACTAAACCCCAGCTGGAGCCTGAGACACCCTCCTCCAAATTTCCCCTCCCCGGAGGACAGGAGCATGCTCTCTGCTGACACTGTCTCATCAGCCGTCCTGATGCCCAGGGGCTGTGGACCTGACTCCATGCTCTAAAGAAGGCCCCGGGATAAGGCCATGCTGGCCTTAGGAACAGAGAGGAAAATGGATCTGCCAGGGTCAGACCACAGAAAGCGGAGCTCTGTCCGTTAATGATGGTTTGATTCCAACCAAAGTCCCTCTACCTAAGAGCATCATAAACTCTTTTTTGTTTGTTTTATAAAGTATATATATATATATATATACACACACACACACACACACACATGTGTGTGTATATCTGGCCAAGCTGTGCAGAATCTTAGTTCCCCAACCTGCACACTCTGCAGTGGAAACATAGAATCCTAACACTGGACCTCCAGGGAAGTCTCATTTAAAGTATATATTTTAAATTTCACTTCCCAGTGACTCTCAAGATCCTTGCACCCAGAGTTTGGAATCACTTGTTGAAATGCTGATGGGGGTAAGTAGGGAGGCAGGGGAATGAAGTAGAGAAGAGACAAAGGAAACGTCCTGTCTCCCAATTCTATAAATGAACCATTAAGACAATTCCCAAGGCAGCCATATACCTGCTGTCTGGCCTGGGACCAGTGGCCCCTATCACGCCCGAGCGCTTCTCGGGCTGGGTCTGCCTCATCACTTCTGAAAGGCCCTTCCGTACCAGGTGAGAGTGCTCAGTTTGCTGTCCTGGGTATCAGGATAGCTGATTCTGTCCAGGACAGAATCAGGACAGGCAGCTGACTCATCCTATTTTGTACAAGAAACTAGTCCTGCAGCTCTAGTTGAGGACTGGGGGCCTGTAGAACCAGGAGAGGCCAGAGAAGCTGGGATAGGGACCCCGAGAAGGGCCTGAGGAACATCACTGGCCTGAACCCCTCCCTGGGGACCAGCCAGGAAACCACTGGCCCAGGAGACCCTCAAGAAGACAGTCAGGAGCTACAGAGGAGGAAACAAAATCAGAGGCATCTTGGTCATAGGGATGGCAAGTGTTCTGAGATTCCCAGGATTGTCCTAATTCCCTATTATTCTTTTTAGTAAAATGCACTGACATTTCTGCTCTATCGTCATATAGGCGTTGCTAAAAACCCTGAGTGCTACAAGATGGCAAGCTGAAAGAATGATAAGTCTTATGGGAAAGATAGAATTGGAGCAGTCTGAAAAAATCTGTGGAACTTGGTAACCAGACCACTAGCAGAAACAATCACAACGCTCATAAAATCCGCACCTGGCTGTGGGTCTCCTGGCCTGCACACAGCCTTCCCAGCTGTGATTCCTCAAAGCAAGCCTCCGAGCCCTCCTCCGGGGCATTCACTTCCTTCTAAACACATGTCCTAGAGAGTGAAAAAGTTGGCTTAAAGCTCAACATTCAGAAAACGAAGATCATGGCATCTGGTCCCATCACTTCATGGGAAATAGATGGGAAACAGTAGAAACAGTGTCAGACTTTATTTTTTTTTGGGCTCCAAAGTCACTGCAGATGGTGACTGCAGCCATGAAATTAAAAGACGCTTACTCCTTGGAAGAAAAGTTATGACCAACCTAGATAGCATATTCAAAAGCAGAGATATTACTTTGCTGACTAAGGTCCGTCTAGTCAAGGCTATGGTTTTTCCAGTAGTCATGTATGGATGTGAGAGTTGGACTGTGAAGAAGGCTGAGCGCCAGAGAATTGATGCTTTTGAACTGTGGTGTTGGAGAAGACTCTTGAGAGTCCCTTGGCCTGCAAGGAGATCCAACCAGTCCATTCCGAAGGAGATCAACCCTGGGATTTCTTTGGAAGGAATGATGCTAAAACTGAAGCTCCAGTACTTTGGCCACCTCATGCGAAGAGTTGACTCATTGGAAAAGACCCTGATGCTGAATTGATGCTTTTGAACTGTGGTGTTGGAGAAGACTCTTGAGAGTCCCTTGGACTGCAAGGAGATCCAACCAGTCCATTCTGAAGGAGATCGGCCCTGGGATTTCTTTGGAAGGAATGATGCTGAAGCTGAAGCTCCAGTACTTTGGCCACTTCATGCGAAGAGTTGACTCATTGGGAAAGACTCTGATGCTGGGAGGGACTGGGGGCAGGAGGAGAAGGGGACAACCGAGGATGAGATGGCTGGATGGTGTCACTGACTCCATGGGCATGGGTCTGGGTGAACTGCGGGAGTTGGTGATGGACAGGGAGGCCTGGCGTGCTGCGATTCATGGGGTCACAAAGAGTCAGACACGACTGAGCGACTGAACTGAACTGAACCAGGCATGCAGAGGTGCAGGAAAAAACAGCCAGTCGAAACCAGTCGGAACTGACACAGACATAAGAAGTGGCATAAAATGACATTAAAAAGTTAGTACACCTAAATTCTATAAATTCAATAGGTTAAGCAGAGATATGGCAGATGTAAAAAAAGACCCAAATCAAATATTTAGAGATAAAAGTTACAATCTCTTAGATGAAAAATATACTGGATGGGACTAATAGCAGATTCTATATTTCAGAAGGTTCATTAACTTGAAAGTATAGCAATATAAGCTATCCAAAATGAAACAGAGATAAGAGAATTTTTAATGACATTCAAAAAGAAAAATACATCAGTTAGCTGTAAGACCATGTTAAATGGCCTAATATCTAAGTACTTGGAGTCCTTAAAAGAATGGGCAGAGAGGAAAGAACTGAAAATATAGCTGAAGAAATTACACCCGAAAATTTTCCAGATTTGATTAAAACTATTAATCCACAGATCTAAGAATCCCAATGAATCCCCAAACACCAGAAATACTAAAAATATATCAAGGCACATCGTAACCAAATTGTTTTTTTTTTTAAGACAAGAAGAAAATCTTAGAAGCATCCAGAGAAAAAAGACATCTCATATATAGACAAAAATAAGGATGACATCAGATCTCTCATTGGGAATAATGCAAGCAATGCTTAATATTAAGTGGCAGTCGGGATGGGAGGGGAGTTTGGGGAAGAATGTATGTATACATGTATACGTATGACTGAGTCCCTTCGATGTTCACCTGAAACTATCAAAACATTGTTAATAAGCTATGTGAGTGGTGCTTGCTCATCATGTCCAACTCTTTGTGACTCCATGGACTGTAGACTGCCGGGCTCCTCTGTCCATGGGATTCTCCAAACAAGAATACTGGAGTGGGTTGCCATTTCCTTCTCCAGGGGATCTTCCCAACCCAGGGATCAAACCCACATCTCCTGAGTCTCCTCAATGGCAGGCAGATTCTTTATCCAATACAAAATTAAAAGTTTTCTTTTTTTAAGAAATTATGCAAGTGAGAATATAGTAGAGCAGTACCTTAAAAATACTGGGGGCGGGGGGCGGGAAACTGTCAATGCAGAATTCTATACTCAGCAAAAATTTTTCAAAAGTAACAGCAAAATAAAGACATATTCAAACACATGAAAGCTGAAAGAATTCATTACCAAAGTACCCACTAGAAGACCCTCCCGCTACATACATAGATACATAGTACAAGATATTAAGGAAGTCCTCATGCAGAAGAAAACGATACCAGATGGAAATCTGGACCTTCACAAATGAATGAAGAACCCTGGAAATGACAACTACATGGGTAAATTAATAAGATTGTTTTCTTACTATTTAAATTCTTTGAAAGACAAATGACTGCCTAAACAAAATAGTAGCAATGTAATGTGAGGGGTTTTAATACTTAAAAAGGTAAAATGCATGATAAAAAGAGCATAAATGTCATGAGAGAAGAAACAACACTGTTGCAAGGCTCTTACAGTAGGAATGGTCCTGCATCTATCAAAGAAACTGAATGTATAGTTGAAAACCCTCCCACAAAGTAAACGCCATGCCCAGGAGGCTTCACTAGGGAATTATACTCAACATTTTTGAAAAAAAAATGCCAATTCGACACAAGCTCTTCCAGAAAACTGGAAAGGATAATACTTCCCAACTCATTCCATACAGCTAGCATCATTCTAATATCACAACTAGAAAAAGATACTACAAGAAAACAAGGTTAGTTTTACATTCAAAAATCAATCAGGGTAGACTTCCCTGGTGGTCCAGTGGTTAAGAATCCCCCTGCCAATGCAGAGACACAGGTTCCATCGCTGGATCCCTAGTCTGGGAAGATCTCACATGCCGTGGGGCAACTAAGCCCCTTTGCCACAACTACTGAAGCCCGTGCACTCCAAGGCCTCCATGCTGCAACTAGTGAAGCCCAAGTGCCTAGAGCCTGTGTTCTGGAACAAGAGAAGCCACTGAGATGAGAAACTCGCACACACCACAACAAAGACCCAATGCAGACAAAAATTAATTAAAATTTACAAATCAATCAAGGTAATTCACAATAATAAACAAATTTAAAAACAAAAAACACATCATCCTCTTAATAGATGCAGAAAAAGCATTTGATTAAATCCAACATCCATTCCTAATAAAAACTCAGCACACGAGGAACTTTAGGTAGGATTTCTCCTTATGTTAATAAGCATCTACAACAAACACATAGCTAACATCATCCTTATGGTGAAAGACTGAATACTTTCCCCCTAAGATCAGCAACAAGACAAGCTTATCTGCTTTCATCACTACTATTCAACATTGTAGTGGAAGTCCTAGACAGTGCAATAAAGAAAAAAAACCAAACAGCTGTCCAGATAGTAAAAGATGAAGTAAAACTCAGATAACATGATCATCTTTGTAAAAAAATCTAAGGAATCTATTAAAAACTTACTAGAACTAGTAAATGAATTTAAAGTTTACAGATATAAGATTAATATATTAAAAAGTAAATGTATTTCTATATACAAGCAATGAACAACCAGGGATTGAAATTTTAAATGTTCTTAATAGCATCAATATATATAAACTTCCTAAAGATAAATATGACAAAAGATGTATAAAACCTGCACTACAAATTGCAGCTGAGGGAAATTACAGAAGATTTAAATAAATGAAGAAAAATAACTTGTTCATAAGAAAACTTGTTTAAAGACATAATTTGTTCATAAGAAGACTCAGTTGCTAAGATATCAATTTAAAACCCCAGCAGGTTTTTCGTAGATATTGACAAAATTATTCTAAAATTTATATGGAAATGCAAAATATCTAGAATAGCCAAAACAAGACTGATAAAGAACAAAGTTGAAAATAATTTCAAGACTAGTCACAACACTTGAGGAATCAAGATGGTATGATGTTAGTATTAAGAAAGGTAACTAGATCAAAGGTACAGAATAGAGAATCTAGACCAATACACAAAAGTGGATAACCAAAGAAGTCCCTGTCAGTCCACTGGTTAGGATCCCCTGCTTTTACTGTAGAAGGCAAGGGTACAATCCCTGGTCAGGGAACTAAGATTCCATAAGTTTTCTAGTGTGGAAAAAAAAAAAAAAATCAATTTTTTGATCCAGGAACAAGGACAACTGAATTGAAAAAAGAATGAATTTTTTCATATAAAGACTTGTGTTCAGAGCAGTTTTATTTGTAATAGAGAAATACTGGAAACTACCTAAATGGTCATTGACAAGTGAATGGGAAAATTGGGTACATCCAGACAATTAAATACTAATCAATAAAAAGGAACGAATTATTGATACAAGCAACAACATGGATGAATCTCAACAACAAAAAAAAGAGTATATACTATATGATTCTATTTAAAACTTGAGAAAATGCAAACTAAAGTGACAGCAGATTGGTGTTCACTTAGAGGGTAGGAGGAAATTTACAAAGGACATGAGGAGGAAACTTGTGGGTGCAAGATAGGCTCATTATCTTGATTGCAGTGATGGTTCCATAGGGGTATGTGTTCATACATGTTAAGTCTCTTCAGTCATGTCAGACTCGTGTGTGACCCTGTGGACCACAGCCTGCCATGCTCCTCTGTCCATGGGATTCCCTAGGCAAGAATACTGAAGTGGGTTGCCATACTCTCCTCCCAGGGATCTTCCCAACCAGGGATTGAACCCATGTCTCTTATGTCTCCTGCATCAGCAGGTGGGTTCTTTACCACTAGGGCCACCTGAGAAGCCCTCATAGGTGTATATGTGTATCAAAATTTACCAACTTGTATACTTTAAATACATGGAGTTTATTATATATCCCCATTTAAACTCAATAAAGCTGTTTACAATATTAAAGGAGAATGGTGAAAATATTAAGTTTCATACAGTTGGCTTATTTTGTTATAGTTCTCGTATCTTGTTATCAAAAACGAGGAAGAAAATTTATTCTTTATGTAAGCCACACAAACACCAAAGGAAAACTTTTCCACATCCACAGGCTACCAATTCTATTGCTAGGTTGTCACTTTCCCCATCTCCCTTCAAACTTGGCCAGACATTTCATATGTGTTGTCAACATGAATACCTCGGAAAAACACCTGGTGAAGGCTCTAGGTCAGAGTGTGGGTGGCTGGGCCAAATACATTGCTACTATCTGACATATGCAGAAGTTATACTGACTATAACTGATCTAGGAGAGCTGTTGATTCCTTTACAATCTTAGCAGAGCTGGAGTCTACTTAGGGTTTTTGATGGAATCTTAAGAGTACATCATGAGAAACGCTGGGCTGGAAGAAACACAAGCTGGAATCAAGACTGCCGGGAGAAATATCAATAACCTCAGATATGCAGATGACACCACCCTTATGGCAGAAAGTGAAGAGGAACTCAAAAGCCTCTTGATGAAAGTGAAAGAGGAGAGTGAAAAAGTTGGCTTAAAACTCAACATTCAGAAAACGAAGATCGTGGCATCTGGTCCCATCACTTCATGGGAAATAGATGAGGAAACAATGGAAACAGTGTCAGACTTTATTTTGGGGGGCTCCAAAATCACTGCAGATGGTGACTGCAGCCATGAAGTTAAAAGACACTTACTCCTTGGAAGAAAAGTTATGACCAACCTAGACAGCATATTGAAAAGCAGAGACATTACTTTGCCAACAAAGGACTGTCTAGTCAAGGCTATGGTTTTTCCAGTGGTCATGTATGGATGTGAGAGTTGGACAGGGCTCCAAAATCACTGCAGATGGTGATTGCAGCCATGAAATTAAAAGACGCTTACTCCTTGGAAGGAAAGTTATGACCAACCTAGACAGCATATTAAAAAGCAGAGACATTACTTTGCCAACAAAGGTCTGTCTAGTCAAGGCTATGGTTTTTCCAGTGGTCATGTATGGATGTGAGAGTTGGACTGTGAAGAAAGCTGAGCACCGAAGAATTGATGCTTTTGAACTGTGGTGTTGGAGAAGACTCTTGAGAGTCCCTTGGACTGCAAGGAGATCCAACCAGTCCATCCTAAAGGAGATCAGTCCTGGGTGTTCATTGGAAGGACTGATGCTAAAGCTGAAACTCCAATACTTTGGCCACCTTATGGGAAGAGTTGACTCATTGGAAAAGACTCTGATGCTGGGAGGAATTGGGGGCAGGAGGAGAAGGGGAGGACAGAAGATGAGATGGTTGGATGGCATCACTGACTCGATGCACATGAGTTTGAGTGAACTCTGCAAGTTGGTGATGGACAGGGAGGCCTGGCGTGCTGCGATTCATGGGGTCGCAAAGAGTCGGACACGACTGAGCAACTGAACTGAACTGATCATTTTAAAGCCCACAATACAATGTTTGGCATTGTATGAATAGTATAAGTGCCTAATTCTTTCATTCCCAATTTTCAATTGTTTCTGTACTTGGTCATCACGAGATTCTATCACACCTCAGATAAAACTATCTGAGAATTAGCAGATAAAATTCAGAACTAGCAGTATGATATTTCCTGAGCTCTTAAATCAACCTAAATGCTAGATCTTTCATGAAGTCAATCTGATTTTAATAAAAAGAATAAATTGATTGCAAAATACAGAGAAAAAAGAGAACATTTCCCATTAAGCCCTTTTGATGGAAAATTGACAAATTGGTACATATACAGTTGACCCTTGAACAATGCAGTGGTTAGGGGCACAGACTCTCCTTGCAGTCAAAAAATCTATAATTTATATATAGTTTATAGTATAATTTATAGTCAGCCTTCTTTAACCAGAATTCCTCCTTATCTGTGGGACCTTGATATTCAACCTACCTCAGATCATATAGTAACATTTATTGGAAACAAAACTGCATATAATGCAGTTTAAACCTGTGCTATTCAAAGGTCAACTGTAGTTTCACTCTGAAACATACAGCTGCCCCTCAGCCACAAAACATTGTGAAAGGAATTGAAAAGTTTTTTTTTTTTCTATGATATTATCATCAGTTCCTCCAAAACAGAGAGCAAAAGCAGTAACTGCATTCATTTAAGAGCTGCTCCATTCTCTGGTGGCTCAAATAGTTAAGTATCTGTCTGCAATGCAGGAGACCCAGGTTCAATCCCTGGATTGGGAAGATCCCCTGGAGAAGGAATGGCAACCCACTGCAGTATTCTTGCCTGGAGAATTCCATGGCCAGAGGAGCCTGGCAGGCTACAGTCCATGAGGTCACAAAGAGTCAGATACAACTGAGCGACTAACACTTTCACTTTCCGTTCATAGTGAAGTTGAGGAAAGGAACTCACAATACTGTGAGTATGGTCTGATCAATCCAGAAAAACTGATAACACTTTGATGGCTTTCCATATACATAGAAGAAACCCAAACTTCTTAGTATGACCTTTAAAGCTATTAACATAGTAGTCTTTGCCTGCTTTTCCACCTCTGCCTCCTGCCTCTCTTTCCTTCACTCACTTCACTGTAACCGCCCTAGGTGGGTCTAGTACATGCCATTCCCTAAGGTGTTAGGGCTTATCCACTGCTCCAGACACCTGAAACACTTGTTTCCCAGCCTTTCATGTGGCTGCCTTCTCCTTCCAATATCAGCTTAAGTGAGAAATCCTCAGAGAGGTCTCCCCTGACTGTATGATGATACAAAGAAGTTCATTGTATCAAGGAAGTTTGTAGAAGTTCATTGCAACATTGTTTTTAGAAGCAAAAAAGTATATAATCTTAACTGTTTCTCAGTAGGAGAACAGATAAGTAAATTACTATGTTTCTACATAACTCTTCGATTGAATAAATTAGACCTATAAGTACCAACATGGAGACACCTCAAAAACAATATGGAATGAAAAAAGCTGTCTTTTTTATACTATTCCTATTTTTCTAAGCACACAAAATACTCCATAATTTAATATATTGTAGACAAAGTAAAAAATGTAAATAAGGATAATAGACACCACCTTCAGGATAGTAATTACGTCTAGGGAGGGGTAGGGACATGGTGATACTTTATTGGTTATCAGCTATTAGTTATATCTAATGGGTTTCTTGGGCTTCCCAGGTGGCTCAGTGGTAAAGAATCCACCTGCCACGCAGGAGACCCAGGTTCGATCCCTGGGTCAGAAAGATTGTCTGGAGAAGGGAATGGCAACCAACTCCAGTATTCTTGCCTGGAGAATTCCATGGACAGAGGAGCCTGGCAGGCTACAGTGCATGGGGTTGTGAAGAGTCAGACATGACTGAGCAACTAACACACCCATACCCAATGGGTTTCTTGAAGATTGACCAGAAGGAAATGTGACAATATTAATATCTCTTAAATCTAGGGGTAGAAATATGATTGTTAATATATTCTGTACTTTTCATTAGTTTTGAACTATTTCACAATTTTTTAAGTTTAAAATGTTTCTATTAGTATTATTTATACAATCTGCCATAACAAACACCCCCCCCCCTCCAAATCTCAGTGATTTAGCACACTAAGAGCTTATTTCTTGTGCTCACAAAGTTCAGTAAAACTGTACCTGATGGAGAGGCTCTCCTCTAAGCAATTAACCCAGCAATACAGGCTCTTTTCATCTTCGTGAGACAGGCTGGGATCTGGGACCCTTTGCTGCAATGCTTGCACCTGGACATACCTCTCCTCAAACAACAAAATACAAAGAAACTACATGGGACTAAAAACAACTGTGTGCATGCACAGTTGGGACAAATTCTGGACCCCAGAGATACAAAGAGACCAAAAACAACAACAACAACCAATGACCACTTTTGAGGAGCCTGGAGCACAAACTGGGTGTCAGGAGCAAAAGCACAGGAACCTTGCACGCCACATGAGAGATGGGCAGATCACCTAAGCCACCCCTCTGGCCAGCCCTGAACACACCCCTACCCTCACCTCATATAAGGAGCAAGCTTGCCTCCACCACAGGTAGTGAGCAAGGAAAACTAGTTTGTTCTCACTCCCCTCTGCTACAGTAGGAGCTCCAGAAAAGCCTTGCCTGAATTTCTTGTCTAGCCTCTGATCAATTTCTGTTCATTGGCAAAGGCCAAGAACCCTGGTCTGTAACATTGGGAAACAATCGCTCTAACCCAGAGATTTTTTTTTTTTAAATATCCACCCACATTCCTTTAGCCAGAATTAGTCACATGGCTTGTTTAAAGCCCAAGGAGCTGAAAAATACAAGTCTACCTGTGTGCCTAGGAAGAAAATGAAATGGTTTAGTGGATAAATAGCATTGATTTTACCGCAATATTAAGGTAGTCTTTTTTCTTAGAGCACAACCTACTGTGGGCAAGAGTCCCATAGCAGAAATGAAGTCGCTCTTATAATCAACAAGAGTCCAAAATACAGTGCTTGGGTGCAACCTCAAAAAAGACAGAATGATCTCAGTTCGTTTCCAAGGCAAGCCATTCACATCACAGTAATCCAAGGCTATGCCCCTACCACCAGTGCCAAAGAAGCTGAAGTTGATCACTGCTATGAAGACCTCCTAGAACTAACACCAAAAAGAGATATTCTATTCATCACTGGGGATAGGAATGCAAAAGTAGGAAGTCATGAGATACCAGGAGTAACAGGCAAGTTTGGCCTTGGAGAACAAATTGAAGCAGGACAAAGGCTAACTGAATTCTGCCAAGAGAATGCGTTGGTCATAGCAAATACCCTTTTTCAACAGCACAAGAGATAACTTTAGCCACCAGGGAAGTAACCTGACTTTACACATGGACATTACCAAATGGCCAATACCAAAATCAAATTCATTATAGTCTTTGTAGCTGAAGATGGAGAAACTGTATACGTAACAAAAACAAGACCTGGAGCTGATGGTGGCTCAGATCATCAGCTTCTCATAGCAAAATTCAGGCTTAAACTAAAGAAAGTGGGGAAAACCACTAGGCCAGCCAGGTACAACTTCAATCAGATCCCCTATGAATATGTAGCGGAGGTAATGAATAGATTCAAGGGATTAGATCTGGTAGACAGACTGCCTGAAGAACCATGGACAGAGGTCTGTAATATTGTACAAAAGGCAGCGAACAAAACCATCCCAAAGAAAAAGAAAAGAAAGAAGACAAAGTGGTTATCCAAAGAGGCCTTACAAATAGCTAAAGAAAAAAGAGAAGCAAAAAGCAAGGGAGAAAGGGAAAGGTATATAAAACTAAATGAAGATTTCCAAAGAATAGCACAGAGAGACAAGAAGGCCTTCTTCAATAAACAGTGTATAAAACCAGAAGAAAACAATAGAAGGGGAAAGACTAGAGATCTCTTCAGGAAAATTGGAGATATCAAGGGAACATTTTGCCCAAAGATGGGCACAATAAAGGACATAACTGGCAGAGACCTAGTATACACTGAAGAGATCAAGAAGAGAGGGAAAGAATACACAGAACTGTATACAAAAGATCCAAATGAACTGGACTACTATGATGATGTGGCAGCCACCCAGAGCCAAACATTCTGGAAAGCAAAGTCAGGTGGGCCTTAGGAAGCACTGCTGTTAATAAAGCTAATGGATGTAACAGAATTCCAACAGAACTGTTCAAAATCCTAAAGGATGATGCCATCAAGGTGTTACATTCATTATGTCAGCAAGTCTGGAAGACCCAGCAGTGACCACAGGACTGGAAAAGGTCAATCCTCATCCCAATTCCCAGGAAGGATAGTACCAAAGAATGTGCTAACCATCCGACAATTGCACTCATCTCCCATGCTAATAGTGTTAGTTGCTCAGTCATGTCCAACACTCTGCAACCCCACAGACTGTAGCCCACCAGGATCCTCTATCCATGGAGTTCTCCAGGCAAGAATACTGGAGTGGGTTGCCATTTCCTTCTCCAGGGGCCCATGCTAGTAAGGTCATGCTTAAAATCTTGCATGCTAGGATGTAGCATTATGCAAACAAAGAACTTCCAGATGTCCACTCTGGGTTTAGAAAAGGAAGAGGAACCAGAGATCAAATTGCCAACATTTGCTGGATCACAGAGAAAGCTAGGGAATTCCAGAGAGACATCTATTTCTGTTTCATTGATTATACCAAAGCCTTTAACTGTGTGGATCATAATAAACTATGGAAAGCTCTTAAAGAGATGGGAATACCAGACCATCTTGCCTGTCTCCTGAGAAACCTGTATGCAGGTCAAGAAGCAACAGTCAGAACCCTGTATGGAACAACTGATTAGTTCAAGATTGAGAAAGGAGTATGACAGGGCTGACTGCTGTCACCCTGTTTGTTTAACCTATACGCTGAGTATATCATGAGAAATGTGGGGCTGGATGAGTTACAAGCTGAAATCAAGATAGGCAGGAGAAACATCAGCAACCTCAGATATGTGTATGATACCACTCTAATGGCAGAAAGTGAAGAGGAAATAAAGAGCCTCTTGATGAGGGTGAAGAAGGAGAGTGAAAGAGCCGGCTTAAGACTAAATATTAAGAAAACTAAGATCAAGGCATCTAGCCCATTACTTCATGGCAAATAGAGGGTGAAAAGGTGGAAGTAGTGCCAGATTTCCTCTTCTTGGGCTCTAAAATCACTGTGGATGGTGACTGCAGTCATGAAATCAGAAGACGTTTGTTTTTTGGCAGGAAAGCCATGACAGACGTAGACAGTGTGTTGAAAAGCAGAGACATAACTCTGCTGACAAAGGTCGGTATAGTCAAGGCAATGGTCTTCCCAGTGGTCACATGTGTTTGTGAAAGCTGGACCACAGAGAAGGCAGAACCATGAAGAACTGATGCCTTTGAACTGTGGTGTTGGAAAAGATTCCTGAGAGTCTCTTGGACAGCAAGGAGATCAAACCAGTCAGTCTTAAGGGAAATTGACTGAATATTTATTGGAAGGACTGATGCTGATGCTGAAACCCCAGTATTTTGGTCATCTGATGTGAACAGCTGACTCATTGCAAAAGTCCCTGATGCTGGGAAAGATTGAGGACAGAAGGAGAAGAGGGCGTCAGAGGATGAGATGACTAGATGGCATCACCATAGCAATGGACACGAATTTGGACAAACTTTGGGAGATGGTGAGGGACAGAGAGGCCTGGTATGCTGTGGTCCATGGGGTTGCAAAGAGTCGGACATGACTGGATGACTAAACAACAACATAGCCTCTGACATCAGACCACTTAGATTAAAATTCTAGCTTAACTTCTTATGATCTGAATGCTTTCCAGGAAGTTACTTCATTTCTCTGGGTTTCTCAGTTTCCTCATCCACAGAGGATGATTATGAAGAATAAATGATGTTTATTCTTCTTAAAAAAATAAGTATTGAAGTATAATTGATTCACAATGTTGTGTTTAATTGCTGGTGTACAGCAAAGTGACTCAGTCATACATGTATATCTTGTTTCTCATATTCTTTTCCATTATGGCTTACCACAAGATATTGAATATAGTCCCCTGTGCTATACGGTAGGACCTGGGTGTTTATCCATCATATATGCACTAGTTTGCATCTGCTAATCCCAAACTCCCAATCATCCCTCCTGCCACTGTCTTGGCAACTATGAGTCTGTTTCCATTTCATAGCAACCATTTGTGATTTTTAAAAATGTTATTGAAAAATGACATTTATTCTTAATAACATTTGCAAAGGGCTTAAAATAGTCATTTATCTATAAATATTAGCTATTACCATTATCATCACCTAGGAGCAATAATGCTTGTATTTGATTTTTCACCTAAATAACCCATGAACTTTCCATCTTCTGGCCTCAACTGACTCTCTCTCTAATATTCCCAGCACCTAGCATGTCTGGTTTCCATGAGTGAATAGAACAGGCATATTCCTTCATCTATACATTGTAATTTTACTTATATTGTATTAACCTTTTGAGATTAAGATTGACTTACATATTAACATATTTACATGTGAAATTAAGTGTCTAGGAGGTCTTTTTAAATACTTCAGAAAAATAGTTGCAGGAGGCAGATGAAATAAGTTTGGCAGAATGTTGACAGTTATTAAAGCTGATGATGCATCCATGGGAGTTCATTTTACTCTTTCTCTTGTTTTCAGTATGTGTGATAATATACACAATAAATTTGTTTTAAAAAAATTGAGAATGGGTAGTCAACTAAAGGCCTGGATCTTTTTTCTTCCCTAACGAACAACTTTTAATAAATCTACTCAATTTTTTCAGATTTTAAGAACATTTTCTGTAACGTATAGAATGTTTAAAACTAACTTTAAAAAAGAAAGCTACAATAGACTTCAATGATAACTGCTTATAAAAGAGATGCAAATGTCCAATATTTTAACAACTTTGGTTTCAGGTCCTGAAATAAGAATGTTTCCAAGGAGCTCTCAAAACACACACACACAAATATATAACCTGAAATTTTTCTAGCTACGTTAAAATTCAATATCTTTATTTTTTACCTCACATAGTTACCTTTTTAAAATGTTTGTGGTGGGAACATTTAAGATACCCTTCTTAGCAACTTTCAAGTATAGAATACGTGTTAACTATAGTTTCCATGCTGCATATTAGACCTCCAAACTTGGGACTTCCCTGGCAGTCCACTGGTTAAGACTCTCTGCTTCTACTGCAGGAGTTCAAGTTCTATCCCTGGTCAGAGAGTTGAGATTCCACATGCCACAAGATGTGGCCAAAAAAGCAAAAAAAAAAGACACTTAGATTCCCCAGAACTTCAGTTCAGTTCAGTTCAGTCGCTCAGTCGTGTCCGACTCTTTGCGACCCCATGAATTGCAGCACGCCAGGCTGCCCTGTCCATCACCAACTCCCGGAGTTCACTGAGACTCACGTCCATTGAGTCGGTGATGCCATCCAGCCATCTCATCCTCTGTCGTCCCCTTCTCCTCCTGCCCCCAGTCCCTCCCAGCATCAGAGTCTTTTCCAATGAGTCAACTCTTTGCATGAGGTGGCCGAAGTACTGGAGTTTCAGCTTTAGCATCATTCCTTCCAAAGAAATCCCAGGACTGAGCTCCTTTAGAATGGACTGATTGGATCTCCTTGCAGTCCAAGGGACTCTCAAGAGCCTTCTCCAACACCACAGTTCAAAAGCATCAATTCTTCAGTGCTCAGCTTTCTTCACAGTCCAACTCTCACATTCATACATGACCACTGGAAAAACCATAGCCTTGACTAGATGGACCGTTGTTGGCAAAATAATGTCTCTGCTTTTGAATATGCTATCTAGCTTGGTCATAACTTTCCTTCCAAGAAGTAGGCATCTTTTAATTTCATGGCTGCAATCACCATCTTCAGTGATTTTGGAGCCCAGAAAAATAAAGTCTGACACTGTTTCTACTGTTTCCCCATCTATTTCCCATGAAGTGATGGGACCGAATGCCATGATCTTAGTTTTCTAAATGTTGAGCTTTAAGTCAACTTTTTCACTCTCCTCTCTCACTTTCATCAAGAGGCTTTTTACTCCATCTTAAAACTGGAAGTTTCTACCATTTGAGCAACATCTCTCCATTTCCCTAATTCCCAGCCCCTGGCAACCACCAAGCTATTCTTCGTTTCTATGAATCTGGCTTTTCTAGATTCTACATCGAGATCGTACAGTACAGTTTTAAAAAGATGAGGGTGAAGGCAATGACCTGCACAGTTAAAAAAAATTCACATCTAACTTCACAATCAGCCCTCTGTATATGCCGTTCTGCATCTGAGGATTCAACCAACTGTGGATTGTGTAATACATATTGTGTGTGTGTGTGAGTCACTCAGTCATGTCTAACTCTTTGCGACCACATGGACTGTAGCTCTCCAGGCTCCTCTGTCCATGGATTTCTCCAGGTAAGAATACTGGAGTGGGTTGCCATTCCCTTCTCCAGGGGATCTTCTGAACCAAGGGATCAAACCCAGGTCTCCCGCATTGCAGGCAGATTCTTTACCAGCTGAGCCACTAGGGAAGTGGGGAAAAAAATTCATGTATAAGTGGGCCTGGGCAGTTCAAACCCATGTTGCTCAAGGATTCCCTGTATTTGCCTTTCTTTGTCTGTCTTATTTAACTTAGCATCTGCCTTCAAAGTTTTGTCTATGTTGTCACAAATGACAGGGTTTTCTTTTTTATAGCTAAATAATATGCATGTGTGCGTGCATTTGTGCATGTGTGTGTGTGTGTGTGTGTGTATTCCACATTTTGTCTGTTGATGGACACTTCAGAGGAGGAAATGGCAACCTATTCCAGTATTCTTGCCTGGCGAATTCTATGAACTGAAGAGGCTGGTGGGCTACAGTCCATGGAGTCAGAGTCATTAGACACAACTGAGCAACTGAGCATAGGTTGCTTCCAGGTCTTGGCTCTTGAGAATAATACTGCAGTGAACACAGAGGGTGCAGATACCTCTTTGTAAAATTCAGTATCTTTTATATAAATGATTTCTAGTGGGTGAACAAAGGAAAAAGAAAAAGAGGAGTATTATTAGAAATAGAAGCAGAAAGGAACCCATTTAGAATGCAATTATTATATTCCTCATGAGGAGATGAAAGTCTCCCCTTGCCTTGTTCTTCCTTTGTAATTAATAGGAAAACCCCCCAACCTGTGGATTGCAAGGAGTAAACCTGGCATCCATGGTACCGGAAGTAGATTACGTGATCAGAATAAGCCTCAGCACAGCAACAGCAGAGATATCAGCATGGGAGCTCTGGTTCTCATGCCCTCAAGTCCCAGGGGGTGATTCAATGGTCTCAGACGGACATTCTGTGAGCAGTTGAGTTGCATCACAGCTGAGGAACCCGAGGCCAAGGGCTAAATGCCTTAATTGCTATCAGCCAGATTGGAACAAGGTTACACTGGTGCCCATATGAGGGAGGAGCTGAGGTGTCCGACATACCCCAGAGGTCCAGCTTTCCTGAGGGTGTTGGGCAGAACTGAATAGTCCTGCTATTGTGCAGGTGTCCCAGTTCAGTTCCGTTCAGTCGCTCAGTCGTGTCCGACTCTCTGCAACCCCATGAATCACAGCACGCCAGGCTTCTCTGTCCATCACCATCTCCTGGAGTTCACTCAGACTCACGTCCATTGAGTCCGTGATGCCATCCAGCCATCTCATCCTCTGTCGTCCCCTTCTCCTCCTGCCCCCAATCCCTCCCAGCATCAGGGTCTTTTCCAATGAGTCAACACTTCGCATGAGGTGGCCAAAGTACTGGAGCTTCAGTTTTAGCATCATTCCTTCCAAAGAAATCCCAGGGCTGATCTCCTTCAGAATGGACTGGTTGGATCTCCTTGCAGTCCAAGGGACTCTCAAGAGTCTTCTCCAACACCACAGTTCAAAAGCATCAATTCTTCGGCGCTCAGCCTTCTTCACAGTCCAACTCTCACATCCATACATGACCACAGGAAAAAACCATGTGCAGGTGTCCCACACAGCAGAAAAGTTTTGATCCCACATTAGTTTCTTTTTTCCTTTTCCTAGGACTCAGATGGGATGACAAACCCAGCAGCAGGGTTATTGCCAATTGCAGCCGTTGCTTAACTCAAGAGGACCATGTCATTATTTTGTGATGCTGCAGCACTGGGTCTAGAGAATAATATTAAATATTTAATATTTCCACCCACCCCGCAACTTCCTAAGGAATGGAGATATTCTTTTTTCAGTACCAGGGTTATTGTCCTCTTTCCATGGGCACATTGTTCATTTGTTCTAGGTTAGTAGCCACTATTTCCAAAGAAGGCAATGGCACCCCACTCCAGTACTCTTGCCTGGAAAATCCCATGGACAGAGGAACCTGGTAGGCTGCAGTCCATGGGGTCGCTGAGAGCCAGACACGACTGAGCGACTTCACTTTGACTTTTCACTTTCATGCATTGGAGAAGGAAATGGCAACCTACTCCAGTGTTCTTGCCTGGAGAATCCCAGGGACAGGGGAGCCTGGTGGGCTGTTGTCTATGGGGTCGCACAGAGTCGGACACGACTGAAGCAACTTAGCAGCAGCAGCCCCCACTATTTCTCCCTGGGGGCCAAAGACTTCTCTCACAGTCATCTAGGAATTCCAAAGAAGGCAATGGCACCCCACTCCAGTACTCTTGCCTGGAAAATCCCATGGACAGAGGAACCTGGTAGGCTGCAGTCCATGGGGTCGCTGAGAGCCAGACACGACTGAGCGACTTCACTTTGACTTTTCACTTTCATGCATTGGAGAAGGAAATGGCAACCTACTCCAGTGTTCTTGCCTGGAGAATCCCAGGGACAGGGGAGCCTGGTGGGCTGTTGTCTATGGGGTCGCACAGAGTCGGACACGACTGAAGCAACTTAGCAGCAGCAGCCCCCACTATTTCTCCCTGGGGGCCAAAGACTTCTCTCACAGTCATCTAGGAGAGGGAACTACAATGGCCCCTAGAGGGAGCTACAATAGCCCACTCTCTTCACCAGTGGAACTAAGCTGGCTTCTCCCTTGATTTCATCATTTTCATTAAAGCAGACAAGACTGCTGTGCCTTTCCCTTCCATAGTTTTGTCTTAGATCGCAGTTTGTGCCTGGTTTGGGGTGCCCATCTTTATCCGGGGCATTTTGGGTCTCAGCATCATCACAGTCTACCACAGAGGGCCCCCAAGTAGTAAAACAAAGATGGTGGAGTCTTTCTTCTACTTGAGGCAGGAGGCAGATCGAAGTATCTTCTCAGCCATTCTCTGCAGTGGGAGGCTCATCGTGGGAGCTGTCATTCTGTCCATTGTCCTTTGTCAGTCTGGAGCACCTACAGCACTCAGGCTTTGAATAGGTTCTTCCATGGTATTTCGTGGGATTTTTTTTTTTTTTAATCAGCCTCAGGGAAGTCTTTCCAGGTTGGCCATACTGTAGTCATTGGAACAGAAATCCAAAGTAGCAGGCCTTGTTGAGGGAATGATTCTGTCCCAACTGAATGGTCTACATGGCACCCTGAAGCATGGGAGACAGCTTGGCTACTGCCATTCATTCTCACTCTCTTGTCACACAGACACACCAGCCATGTCTTTAACAGCTCCCCAGGTCATCAGCCAAAGCCATCTCAGGTCCCTCGGCATGATGGGTCAATAAAAACTGAATTTTTCAGGCTATGGGTTTATCCCTGTTGGTTTTAAGCGGATTCAGCCAGGACAATTTGGAGTTTCTACCAAGGTATGGCTGAGAATCTGATTTATTTATTTGGCTGCGTTGAGTCTTAATTGTGGCACGTGGCATCTTCATTGTGACATGCGGGATCTTTTCCTTTTCATTGGAGCTCGCAGGCTTCCCTAGTTGTGGTGTGCAGGCTCAGTTTTCCTGCAGCAGATGGGATCTTAGTTCTGTAACCAGGAATAGAATCCTTGCCCCCTACACTGGAAGGCAGACTCTCAACCATTGGACCACCAGGGAAGTCCTGAACCAGGAATTTTGACTCAGTAATCACGTGGACATCTGCAGCCCCTTGCCTCTCATCTACCTGAGGCATCTCTGTCCCTGATTACATGGGTTTGGCACTGAATATGGACTCTGATGGTTTCTTTGTCCCTGTGGTATCAGCAGTGTTATTCACCTCCTGAAATTTTAGAGGTCTGATTAGACTTTGGTGTCCTCTGGTGGAATCTAGCTTTTAACACCACCTTCTATTGTCTGTGTATCTACCATCTTGTCTGTTGCTTGTCTGAGAACTTATGAGAAATTGACTTTGGAAGAGATCTTTGCAAATATTCTGCCTTCCAGGAGACTGCTGATTCTTCCCATCAGCAGTCGAGGTGACTTAACATTAGAGTTAAGGGCCCAAGTTATTCGTCAGAGATATTTTTATGTTTGACCAAGTGTTAGCCAGATTCTCATGGGTTTGTTGGCTAATAAGCTTATACTAACTTCTGGCATAACTTCACTAAGAACAATTTGGAATTGTCATGCCTACTTTGGGCAACTTTGACATGGATAAGATTGTTCATTTGAGAGGAGCTTTAGAATAAAGAGAGACCAAAAAAAGAAAAAAACTCATGAGGAGACTGACTTGTCTAAAAGACTGAGACCATGTTATTTTTTTCCATACAAGTGTTAATAAGTACTAGCTTTTTAATAGTATGATGATAAAATTATCAAGGCCCCAATAACATGCTAGAAAGGGTGTGGAGAAAAGGGAACTCTCCTACATTCTTGGGAATGTAAATTGGTGCAGCCACTATGAAGAACAGTATGGATGCTCCTTAAAAAACTGAGAATAGAGTTGACATATGATCCAGCAATCTCACTCCTGGCATAATGAATCCTATTGCTGTACAGTAGAAATGAATACATTGTAAATCAACTATACTTCAAAAAAATCAGACTATCAAGACCCCAAGCTATAGCTTGAAGCACCTCTAATACACACGCATGGTTGTGTGTTTATGTGTGCAAGTGTGCATCCTAAGTTGCTTCAGTCATGTCTGACTCTGTGCAACCCCGTGGACTATAGCCCGCCAGGCTCCTCTGTCAGTGGGATTCTCCAGGCCAGAATACTGGAGTGGGTTGCCATGCCCTCCTCCAGGGGATCTTCCCGACCCAGCAATCGAAGCCACATCTCTTATGTCTACCTGCATTGGCAGGTGGGTTCCTTACCACTAGCGCCACCTGGGAAGCCCATGTGTGGATGACCACGTGTTAAAATGTGTGCTTAGCTTTTACAATGATAATTTTGTTCTAAAACCGGTTCCTTCTCTTTTTTTTCCTCTTTACAGTTTACATTTTTCTCTTCTCTCTTCCAATTTATCCTTATTCTTTTATACTACAAAACTATTGTAAGTTAACAGAAGGTTCCAGTCCTGTGGCTGATATATGAGCTTATTTTGCCACCTTAAAATTTATCAATATAATGTAAAAAGTATATTCAGGGAAAATTAACTAGGTTGTTCTTGGCTTCAAAAGTTGGCTATGTAAAGTAGATAATAAAAAAATGATTAAGGCTGTACACAGTATAGGGGATTCCCTGGTAGTCCAGTGGTTAGGACTCTGCACTTTCAGTTTACATTTTTCTCTTCTCTCTTCCAATTTATCCTTATTCTTTTATACTACAAAACTATTGTAAGTTAACAGAAGGTTCCAGTCCTGTGGCTGATATATGAGCTTATTTTGCCACCTTAAAATTTATCAATATAATGTAAAAAGTATATTCAGGGAAAATTAACTAGGTTGTTCTTGGCTTCAAAAGTTGGCTATGTAAAGTAGATAATAAAAAAATGATTAAGGCTGTCACAGTATAGGGGATTCCCTGGTAGTCCAGTGGTTAGGACTCTGCACTTTCACTGCTGAGGGCACAGATTCAATCCCTGGTCAGGGAACTAAGATCCTGCAAGCCATGCAGTGTGGAAAAAAAAAAAACTATACAGAGTATAATAATTACCTAAAATACAAATATGTGTACAAGAAAATGTTTTTTTCTGATGATGGATTTGTCCATTACTTAAGGAAATCATTAGTTTGTTAAAATAGTAATTTCAATGTCATATGTATTTTATTTAATATACTAACACTAATTATATCTTAAAATTAAAGTCATTAATTTTATTATCTGTTTATATTGCTAGATATTTACATCCAAACACATTCATATAAAAGTACATTATGGAATAATGTCACTGAAAATTAGGGAGTAGGGAACTCCAGGACTGTGTCCCTCCATAGAAGCAACCAATGAGCTGGCAAGAACAATCATTATCAACTTTTGCACAACTCTAGAATTTGGTCAAAAACATAACAACCAAAGGAAGACCTGGTGAAGACAAAATCTGCTGTATTGAAGAAAGAGAGCACAGTGGCATTTTAAACTGCCCACTTACAATCCCACTCATCCCAGACTGGCAGCAGCCACAAGGACAGCAGTCCACACCTCTGGCGTACATTGCCAGTGCCTCAGGGAGCAATATGGAGTTGATTCTCAAATACTTGTGGTTGTGGGTTTAGACTTGCCTGGCAGCTCCCTAAAGGACCTGCACAAGACTTACCTTTGTTTTGCTCAACTGGGAGCATTCCCAGGCCTGGAGCAGCTTCCCAAACAGCTTTTACCAAAACCATTTCAGGGCCCAAGTATTGGCAGTAGCAGCCCAGGACAAGAAATAGGCCATAAAGCCCGGGAAGGAAGAGATTGGGAAAGGAGGTACACGAGAAAATAAGGACTTTTAAAAGCTCCCTCATATACTTGGGAATCAAGAAGGCCACATGCATGCCCAGGGCTAGATGCATGCTCAAACCCTGAAAAGATCCTTAACTCTCACCCTGGCTTGCCTTCAGGCTCTGTGCAAGCAGGATGTGAAGGCTAAGCAGAGTTGCAAAGGGCTTGGCTAAGCTTTGAAGGAGTACCCTGACACTGAGCCAATTTGCAAAGACTAGGAGAAAGGGGATTTTTTTTTTCTCCTTCTCTCTTCCTCCTCCTCCTTCTCCTCTTTTTCTCTTCTCCAGGTCCTTAAGGTGTCTGTCAAAACATTATCTGACCACAAAGCTAACAGAGCAGACGTAGGTGGCCACGTATGACAACACAGAATTTACAAAAATAGTTTAGAAAAGTCACTAAGCAAGCAAACAACTAAACAGATCAATGGAATAGAGCTGAGAGTTCAGAAATGAATTTGTATATCTATGGCCAATTGATTTTTTATGAGTGCTGAGACCATTCAATGGGGGAAAGAATTGTGTCTCCAGTAAATGGAGCTAGATATCCACACGCAAAAGACTGAAATTGTTAAGAGGTACAAACTACTATGTATAAAATAAATAAGCTACAAAGATATACAGTATAACACAGGGGATATCACCAATATTTTATAATAACTACCAATGCAATATAACCTTTAAAAACTGTGAATCACTATGTTGTATTTGCTGTTGTTCAGTCACTAAGTCATGTCCAATGCTTTGCCTGAAACTTATATAGATTGGTACATCAAATATTCCTCAATTAAAATAAAGATGAAATTGGACCCTTTCCTTATACCACATACCAAAATTAACTCAATAATGGATCAAAGACATAAACTATAAAACTCTTAGAACAAAACAACAATAAAACTTCATGATCTTAGATTTGGCAATGGATCCTTAGACTTGACATGAAAAGCATAAGCAATAAAAAAAGTTGATAAATCGAACTTCATAAAAAAAGAAACTTCTGTGCATCAAAGGAAGCTATCAAGAAGTTGAAAATATATACAACTAACAGATGGGAGAAAATATTTGTGAATCATAAATCTTACAGGTATCGAGTATTCAGAATATATATACAACTCAACAAAAAACGAACATGCAATTTTTAATATGTGCAAAGAATTTGAAAAGACATTTCTCTAAAGAATATATACAGGTGGCCAATAAGCAGAAGACACTCAATATCATTAATCATTAGGGAAATTTAAGTCAAACTATTTTAAAGTGCACAATTCACAATGAGATGCCATTCACTCTTAGCAAGATGGCTGTTACTAAAACAGGATATAGCAAGCGTTGGTGAGGACATGGATGGTGGGAATGTAAAATAGTGCACTACTGTGGAAAACAGTTCAGTTGGTCTTGCAAAGTTAAATGTATAATTAGCATATTAGCATATTGTTAGCATATTAATAATTCTACTCCTATGTATATACTCAGAAACATTGATAATGGGTAAACAGAAATATTTGTATACAAATGTTCATAGCAGCACTGTTTGCAGTAGCTGAAAGACAGGAACAACCCAAATGTCTATCAAGGAACTTCTCTGGCCCTCCAGCGGTTAGGACTAGGTGCTTCCACTGCAAGGGACACTGGTTTGATCCCTGGTTATTAAGGTTATTATCTATTACTGTGGTTTTAAAATGTATAACTGTATCTTGGTTTTTAAAATTATGACTTACATTAATGTCTTGTTTCCTGACAGTTCTTGATTTTGTCTTTCCCTTATCAGACCCTAAATAATCAAGCTGTTAAGATGTCTTTTGTGCCTGAACTATCTTTGCATTTCCTGGAATGGCCTCATAAAGATTTGCTTCTTCACCTCATAAAAAAGAAAGATAATAGACATAGGTTTGTTTCAGCATTCTCCACATTTAAGTGAGTAACTCAAAATTATTGTGAAAACTCTTTTGTTTCCTAAAGTTAAGATTGTAGGGGAGAAAGACGTGGAGGAAGCTAACACATGAAAAAAGTTCAGTCTTCTTAGATCACTTATGTACAAGTTAAATAGAGTGGATACATTTCAGTGTGTACCTTTCAGGTTAAAGCAAATATCCTCATGTTCTAACACACAGACTTACACAGTGGTTATCTACCAAGTTGAGTTTCTTTCTAGTTTCAATACCTTTGTTGATCGGGGACCATCCTGGTCAACTCTCAGATATAAATCAAAAACTACCGAAAGTTTGTCATTATTCCCACTGTCCATAAAGTGTTCTTACTCCCAGGGTAGTTTTGACTATATCCTTACAAATTAATTATGTTAAACCCCAGAAGAGGATGGAGCTTCCTAGGTGGCACTAGTGGTAAAGACCCTGCCTGCCAACACAGGAGACTTAAGAGACGTGGGTTCGATTCCTGGGTCGGGAAGATCTCCTGGAGGAGGCCATGGCAACCCACTCCAGTATTCTTGCCTGAAGAATCCCCTGGACAGAGGAGCCTGGCGGGCTACAGTCCATAGGGTTCTGAAGAGTGGGACACGACTAAAGCAACTTACCATACAATGGTAGGAAGCAAAGAGGAACTAAACAGCTATTCTCTTCCAGTCTGCTAGTGCTAGTGCTGATTAATATATAACACATTAGCCAGAAGCGTTCAGTCATATTACCAAGGCAGAGATAATCTGACTAATTTTTAAACTTGTATTTGTTTAAAAGATACCACCAAGGGTTTTTTTAAGTCTGTCTTTTTAAAATTTATCTTTGGTCGCGCTGGGGCTTTGTCGCTGGGTGCAGTCTTTCTCTAGTAGCCGCAAGCGGGGCTACTCTGTTTCGGTCCGTGGGCTTCTCATTGCCGTGGCTTCTCCTATTGTGGAGCACAGGCTCTAGGGCAAAGGGGCTTCAGTAGTTGAGGCGCAAGGGCTTAGATGCCCCAGGGGATATGGAATCTTTCTGGACCAGGGATCAAACCCATGTTCCCTGCATGGGCAAGCAGTCTCCTATCCACCAGGGAAGTCCACCAAGGATGATTTGGGGGCATGTCCTACCTGCCTGTGCCATAATCCTGTGGAAACAGTTAAGATGGGATAGATCCTATAGCCAAAGCCTCAAGCCTCTTTTAAATAGTTCCAAATAGATTTACAAGGGATGTAACTATGTTTGGCCATTATGTATCTATTTTTGAGACTCATCAGAGGTTTCAAAAAGCTACAACTTGAACAACAAAAAGGTTACTTGATTTAGTTCTTTTCTACTTGGAAAAATCTTGATGTTCTCTCTAGCAATGGTGACATTCACTTCTCTAGAACTGTTACCAAGCATCTTTGGGAGGTATTACATCTTACTCAAAATCTGCACTGACCATATCACCTTCAGTCTTATATTTAACGGATGTGAGAAGAGTTTTTCCTATCTCTCCTATCTCCTCTAAAACAGTGGTTCTCAACCAGGGGCTAGCCCCACCCCCAAGGACAGTTGGCAATGTCTGCAGATGTTTGTGTTTGTCACAACTGGGGGTGGGGTGCTACTGGCATTGAGTGGGTAGAAGTCAGGGATGCTGCTCAACATCCTACCGGGCACAGATCAGCCCCCCACCACCACCACGCCAACAGCAAAGAGTTATGAGCCCAAAATGTCAATAGTGCTAAGGTTGAGAAACCTCGCTCTAAAACAAAGTCTTGAAGTCCATATGTATACGGAAGGCTGATTCATTTTGCTGTACAGTAGAAACTAACACAACATTGTAAAGCAACTATACTCCAATAAAAATTAATTTAAAAAATAAAACAAAGTCTTTACAGTTTAAAATCCAGAGACTTTGACTTCTGAAAAAAGACATCCCTCCAACTTTGATGAGGACATTACCAGGTACTCTTAACTAACACAGCAGGACTTCCCAGGTGGCACTAGTGGTAAAGAGCTCGCCTGCCAATGCAGAAGGAACTAGAGATGCAGGTTCAATCCCTGGATTCCCTGGAGAAGGGAATGGCAACCCACTCCAGTATTCTTGCCTGGTGAATCCCACGGACAGAGGAGCCTGGCAGGCTACAGTCCATGGGGTCGCAAAGAGTCGAACATGACTGAAGCACCTTAGCACACAACTAACACAACAGTAATACTCCAGGACATTGATCCTTGGACTCATGTCTCTCAAAGATATATAAGCCACTCTTAAATCACTGGAAGACTGTATTGGCAGGAGACCTCAAACTAAAGATTCTTTAAATCCTTCAGAAGCAGATGCCAGCATGAAGTAGACAGCTTTCACCCAACATCCATAGCACAAGATAGGCTTTTTTCCCCTTCTTTGCCAGATTGAGATTGTTGACTTCTTTAACTTTAATATCCATAGAGCCTATTCTTTTTTTTATTTTTGGCCATGCCACAAGGCATGCAGGACCTTAGTTACCCAACCAGGGATTGAACCTGTATGCCCTGCGATGAGTCTTAACCACTGGACTGTCAGGGAAGTCCCTATTGGCCAGTTCTTAATATTGCTCTTTGAAACCTTACTCACTTCTTGGTAGAGCTCCTACACCTGGCTACAGTTTGCTCATGATTTGGCTAAAAACATACAATTAAACCAGCTGTTGAGTATGTACTCTATTTCCAACTTCCCTTGGTACAGATTTCTTGTGATAAACCAATTGGTTTCCTAGGTAATTGAACTCGATACTAAGTGACTATAGGTGGCAAAGACATTTCCTTTAAAAATGAGATAACTTAGCTAATTACTCCCATATCTAGCTCTGTCGACTCCAGATTGGGATAAGATCTGTTGTCTTAATTTAATTTGGATACCTTCTAACTTACAGGTATTCTTCAAATTCTGATGATAAAACCTTCTCTTAGTATCTACCTCTGTTATAGCATTCAAATGTGTGAACTTCAGAGTTTCAAATGCTACCATTCAGATACTGTCACAGAAATTGACTCAACAGTTCATCTTACAACGGAAGAAGTGAAAAGGACTGACTAATACAACTGCCCAAAAAGCCTTCCAATCAGTGGAACTCAGACAGTGGTGCTGACTTGGATTTCACAACATAATGTCCTATGGATTGAATGTCATAGTCCTTGAACAAAAGAAGGAACAGTGAAAGTCAAATTTAGTTCAGAAAGAGAAAGTAGGAATTTGCCCAGCCATTCATTAGGCTTGAGTAGTACACAAAGTCAATTGCACAGTTCACCAGAAATAATATTTCTTCTCTCAAGAACATGCTGCGGATAGAAAATGTCACAGTACCATGCTGTTTGGGTGACTACTGCTGCCATACTCACTGAGAAATTTTGTTCTCTAAAATCATGGACTGTCAGAAACTTTGCCGTTTGAAATTGTATCTTCAGGAATGAAACATCACACTCTTGCCTGGAGAATCTAAGTCACTTTGACCTAGACAAGCAACTACAATTTCCATCCTAGATGAACAGCTTCAGATAGAGGTCCTGGTTTCAATATTCCACATATGTGTTAATCTAAGGGTTCACTTTGCAGCGTAGAGCTGATATTCAGCCTTTTACACATAGTTTTGCTTGGAACCTCCAAAACACTGCTTCATTTAAATGAAGGGTCACCTAAACCCTTTAGGAGTCACCTAAACGCCACCCTGGGCTTCCTAGGTGGCTCACCGGGTAAAGAATCACCTGCAGTGCAGGAGATACAGGAGACTTGAGTTCATTCCCTGGGTTGGGAAGAACCCCTGGAGGAGGGCATAGCAACTCACTCCAATAGTCTTGCCTGGAGAATCCCATGGACAGAGGAGCCTGGCAGGCTACAGTCCATGGGGTCACAAAGAGTCAGACACAACTGAAGCTACTGAGCATGCATGGATGCAAATGCCACCCTTCCCCCAGATTCCATAATGACTGTCACTTTTCCTTCATTTGATGAGATGCCCCATGGTTCCTCTGGTGTGATCTCCTTTATTACAGTGAAACATGTCTTTGGTAATCTGATTGGCCTAACACAGGGTAAACCTTCTACTTCCACAGATGCCCAAATGGTGGACAATGAGAGGTGATAAATCAGAATAAAGCATTTTATTATTGCCTAGAAAACAAGAGGAGCATCAGCATAGTGGTACAAGTTCCTATGCCTCCAAGTCTCATTAGGCAATGAGCCAGGTTACACATATAGTGGATTAGGCTGCAGTCCAGGGCCAAGGGCTCAGTACATTCTGTGGCAAGCATCAGACAAGCCAGTTCCCTTTCTGCAGAGTAGTCATGTTTTGGTCTCCTTGACCAACTTAATACATGACTCTCTATGAAACCATTCGGTATCCAGGGATGGTCAGGCCTTAGTGTGGCACACTTAGCAAGGCCATTCTTGAGACCCATGCTAGACTATGGCTTCCTAAACCAGTGGAAAGATTTGTATAGAATTCACTTTTTGCTTCAAAACAATTTAGCCCATTATTTCTAGATATTTCTGAAAGATAGAATGAGCCAAAGTGGGAGGGAAACTCCCACTTCTAAGCTAAAAGCGAAGTTTAGAGAGAAAACAATGCTCCTGAAGAACATGTGACTATAACTTTGGTTTTTCTTTGATATTTATGAAAATTACTGCCAAAATTACTTCTTCTAAATGTTACCAAAAGATTGCTCAATTAGGTACTACAAAGAGATAGGTAGCACTAGAGCAACATATTCACTAAACCAAGGATTCAAAATAAGATTGTCAAGTATCACGAGGTAGTCCATTCTTCAGTAATCTCATTTATATATGTTTTCTTAATTTTTCAGAGGTTTTTTAATTTTTTGCCAGCTCAGACACCCAGAAATGTATTTGTTATATTGAAACTTAGACTATGTTGAATCCAAACTATTTCACTTTGAGGACCACCAAGATACAAACATATCACATGGATGAATCTATACCTTGAAAGCTTATATCTGGGTAAGCATTTATCATCCCCTGGAATCACTGTATAACAATTTTCCAGTACAGGAAAAAGTTACATTATGTTGCCTTATATTTGGAAGCAAAATAACATTTCTGTCATGCTGAATTTCCTATCAGTCAGTTATTTCCTCTTTATGGATATTGCACTCAATTATTCTAATGTTATAGGTCATTATTTAATGTCAAACCATTTCTCTTTGACAACAGAACACTTTTCCAGATAGAACAAAAAACAGATTTAAGAGACCATGCAAAAACTTGTATTCATAAACACTAAAACCATCTGTTTCCACTATGTAATTTTCACAGCCCATTTGCAGACTTTCCCAGTTCTAGAGTGACCTTAGCCAAACACTAGATTAGCTTTCAAAATCACTAGGACTGTGGCACTGATTTGAGAAAAATAGAATAAATCAAACTCTGCCTGAGTAAAAACTAGCTATACTTAATTTTTTTTTTAATTCTCAAAGCCCTCAAATCTCCTGTTGTATCAGATAGAAATGATTTTGTTTACAAGAACAGACAATGTGGCTAGCAGTGGACAGGAGTTCATTTTTTTCGCATAACAAGGTGACTGGAGATTTGTGGTTACTGAGAAATAAGTTGAGCGTATCAACTGTACAAGGATCCTTTACTCCTTAACTTCATGGTCCCAACATGGTTGCTGCAACTCCAGACATGGCATGAAGCAGAGAAAAAAACGGTTCTGGGATATTTGTCCTTTTCATTATATAAAACAAAGTTCTCCCAGAAGCCCTCTGACAGATTACTGTTTCTAGTTCAACAGTCAGAAATGGTAAAGTATGGCCACTACTGGCCACGAGGGAGACTGGGAAACCAAGGCTTTTTGTAGCCTCTAGAATGGAGATCAGGAGAGAGCCAACGCAGGTAGGAACAGACATTGGGTTAGCCTGTCAACACATATGAAACACATTATAACTTCTGTGGTATTCTGTTCTACTCATTGGGACACAGAGTAGCAAAATGAAAGAAAAATCAAAGTAGTTCTGTCTCACTGGACTTCATAATCTCATTTCATTTATTTTGCTAGAGCACAGACCAAAGCCACTGTTCAAGCTTTACTTACTAATATTTCCTTTAAAGTACTGTCTGACCTGACCCAGTTTAGCTTCCTGCCTGCATGTATTTGCTCATGCTGTTAGTTCAGCCTGAAGGGATTTCTTCCCCTGTCTACATATTAAACATTTCATTTCTTCTTCACCACCTGGCTCAAATATTCTTTCTCCCATGAAGTGTTCCCCAATCTCCCAACTGGTAATTCCCAAGATACATTGTTGCTGCTGCTAAGTCGCTTCAGTGTGTCCGACTCTCAGCGACCCCATGGACTGCAGCCCATCAGGCTCCCCTGTCCATGAGATTTTCCAGGCAAGAGTACTGGAGTGGGGTGCACTGCCTTCTCCGGGACAGCATCTTATTCACCTCTAATTAGTCTCCCCTCCCATATTTCACCCACTGCCCTGGAATTCAGAGGTGTTCACAGTTATTGAATAAGTAAAGCTGAAGCCACTGTCAAATTGGTGGCAAAACAGTACATCAGAAGATTAGAAATCAGTCTGGGTTCACATCCTGACTTACTTGAGTAAGTTATCTACCCTATACCACAATTTCCTCACCAGTAAAATAATAATGACCCACTTCTCTGTCTTCATTAGGTTTAAATGAAGCACTTTTATGGAAAAAAACAAAATGTGTACACTTGATGTGATCTAGCATTCTCAAGACTAGTATCTTTCTTGAGCTCTTACAATATTTCATGTATTATTTTTTCACTCCCTCCCTTCTTCTCTCTCTGTTTTAGCCACGTAGAATCACTATCATGTTCACCTTTAAACTTGTGGATCTATCATCCATGTCTCTTGGACTGTCTCTTATGCTTTTCATTTCATTGTCTCTGTGCACTGTAGTCTGGGAAAATCTCTTGGCTCAATTTCATCTATGTTTAAGCCTGAAATTAAGCCAGTACACACCACTTAGGGCATTCTGTTCTGAGTCTTACTGGTTGGGTGAATATTCGGATTGTTTGATACCTATTCCATGCTAGTGAACAAATAGTTTTATTATCATTCTTAGGTATGTTTGTTATTCTTTTTAGCCTATCTCTTGAGCTTTTATTTCAATGATCATAAATTTCATTTCTAAAAGCTCTCATTACCTTTTCCCTCATGCACATTTCTCTAGAATATCTCTGGGGATATTACACTTAATTTTAAAATCTTCTTTGATTTGCTATGTTAACTGCTTCTTCCACTTGGGGAGTTCACTTTTTCTTTTGTGTCTGTTCTTGGTTTTGTGCTTGTATTTCTTTGAAGTATTTTGTTATTCCACCTATGGATTTCTGTTCCATGTAACGAATTGCCATTGCTAGTAATGAGGGGTTCTAAATAGGTTTCATGGAGAAGGCAGTGGCACCCACTCCAGTGCTCTTGCCTGGGAAATCCCATGGACGGAGGAGCCTGGTAGGCTGCAGTCCATGGGGTCGCTAAGAGTCGGACACGACCAAGCGACTCCACTTTCACTTTTCACTTTCATGCATTGGAGAAGGAAATGGCAAGCCACTCCAGTGTTCTTGCCCGGAGAATCCCAGGGACGGGGGAGCCTGGTGGGCTGCCGTCTATGGGGTCACACAGAGTCGGACACGACTGAAGCGACTTAGCAGCAGCAGCAGCAGCAGCAAATAGGTTTCAACTATCTGAATTAATCTGTAACGTCATTCTTTCAGTACTAAGTATTTTTGCATGGACCTTGTTCTGGCTATATAATTACCAGCTATATGGGAGTGGGGCCTCCTTTATGAACAGGTGATGCTACATGGGAAGCTTTGAGGGGAGGGAGTCTTTTTGAAAAATCAAAATCCCTGGGATAATGCCTCTTCTGGGTTTGAAGTCCAAATTTATACAACTTACAAGGTTTGGTGGGCTTCCCAGGTGGCGCTAGTGGTAAAGAACTCACCTGCCAATGCAGGAGATGTAGAGATGCAGATTCGATCCCTGGGTCGGGAAGATTCCCTGGAGCAGGAAATGGCAATCCACTCCAGTATTCTTGCCTGGAGAATCCCATGGACAGAGGAGACTGGTGGGCTACAGTCCACAGGGTCACACAGAGTCACAACGACTGAGCGACTAAGCATGTGTGCACATGGTTTGGTAATCCCAAACTATAAAACAAACGTGAAGAATTGCTCCTGGTCTAGGGATACCTCCTCAAGAACTTGACGTGTCACTTATTAGTTTGCTGCCTCTTGGCTCGAAATCTGCCTTTCTTGGCCCTGCTTTGTGATACTGGACCTTGTAAAACATTTCTTCTTTGCCAGAGAGTGTAATGTCAGGCTCTGTCAAGTGAGGGTGCTGGAGGAACAGCGTAAAACCCAGCAAAGGCCAGCACTCCTCTTTCCGGTCTGGTGTGTTTTTCTTTCCTGAATCTATGGTGCAGCTTCAGTGGTGTGCAGAAGATGGAGTGGTGCTCACCATTTAGCAATTTTCACCAGAATCCCAGCAAGTAGCATCCTTGTCAACAGGGTACAGGAGAGCCAGTGGCATGCACACCCAGTGAGCTTCCCTGGCACCCAAAAAGACAGCTCTCTGCTCTCCAGCCCCAGCTCACTAGCAACCTGGCTTTCCAGGTGTGGACCAGCTCAGACCTGCTGCAGCTCAGAGGATTTTCTCTTCATCCAATGGGCTGCAACCCACCCTTTCTGATGAGGTCTGAGTCTCAGTCCAGGGGTGGGGAAAGAGCAGCGCTCTTTTAAGCTTTTTCCATCCTTGCATCCTTTCCCTCAACTTTACTCAGAGTTCTCTTTTACCTGTTTAGTAATCACTTTTAACTTGTTAGTAATTCTTTGTATTAATTATCTTCAAGTTACTGGTGTGGTTTATGTCTCCTCACTGGATGCTAATTGATATGCCTGGCAAAAGTAAATGCAAAGAACCCCAGCTGCATTGGATACACACAGAAAGAAAAAAAACACCCCACCACTGTTGAGCTTATAATAAAAAAATCATAAAGCTTCATAAGGAAATAATCCATCATAAGTAGAAACCAGCAAACATAGTAAGCAGAAGGACTAGAGGTCCCTCCCAAACCAGAGATAATGGAATAAAATTTGAAAGAAAACATAAGATCGGTATATTTTAGATAACTAGAAATCTAAGAGAAGGATCAAAACACTAAGAACAAGACTCTATGAAAAAAGAACAGCTAGATTAGGAAAAATAACCAGAGACATATAAAGATTTAAAAAAATATAGGCACTGAAAACAATTTCATGGATGAATTAAAAAGCAAATTAAACACAGATAAAAAGAGAATAAATGAACTATGTAACAGATTTAAGGAGATGTTTCACAATTTTGTGACACAGTAACCCAAAGATGGAAGATATTTTCAAAAGTTGCAGAGACCTGGAAGATAAAATGTATAAGAACTAGAGTGGTATTTATAGTATGCTACCTTTTGATAAGAAAGAGGAAAACAAGACTATGCATTCATATTTTATTATGTTTCAATAAAAAAACTCAAAGAGTGGGCTTCCCTGGTGGCTCAGTGGTAAAGAATCCGCCTGCCAAAGCAGGAGACACAGGTTCAATCCCTGTTCCGGGAAGGTCCCACATTTCGTGGGGCAACTAAGCCGGTGTGCCACAACTTCTGAGCCTGTGCTGAAGAGCCCAGGAGCCTCAGTTACTGAGCCCTTGCACCACAACTGCTGAAGCCTGCTTGCCCTAGAGCCCATGTTCCGCAACAAGAGAAGCCATCACAATGAGAAGCCCGTGCAACACAGGTACAGAGAAGCAGGTGCAGCAATGAAGACCCAGTACAGCCAAAAATAAATAAATAAAAACAATTATTAAAAAAAAAAAACCTCAAAGGGTGCACCAAAAATGATAAAAAGGAGTACATCTGTGTGAATGTGGTTGTGGTGGAGGAAACAATAGATGTGGGCGAGAGTGGGACTGAGGCTTTTATTATTGCATACATTTTATTTTTTACCCTCAAGCTTACATCTCACTTTATTCTTTTCCAGTTTCATTGAGACATAACAGACATACAGCACTCCATAAGCTTACACTGAACAGCATAATGGTTTGATATTGTGAAATGATGGCCACCCAAAGTTTAGTGAACATTCACCATCTCATATAATTACAAAAAAAGAAAAACAATTTTTTTCCCCTTGTGATGAGAACTCTTAGGACCTACTCTCTTAACTTTCAAATATACCAGAGAACAATGTTAAATATAGTTATCATGCTGTATATTATACCCCTAGTACACATGTATACATTTTATATTGGCATAATTTACAAATCATGTGTGTTACTCCAGATCCTCTGAGAAGAAAAAGCCAAGATGGAATAGGATTTGCAAGAGATTGATTGGAGGAAAAGGGGAAGAAGCCGAGAAGGTAGGAAAGAATTTTCAGACCACATTGACAAAAAGGGAGGCTAGTGCAGGCAGATTTTAAGACTGCAGTACAATTCTAGAAAGGTTCAGCCAGGCTGATGAGGAGTTCTCAAGCCAAAGCAGCCCATCAGAGGAGTCACATGTCTTGCAGGAATTCTTAGTATCCTTGCTGTGCTTAGTCACTGACTGGGAGCAGCCTGTGTGAAATGCGCCCTCAGTGGCCTCCAGGCTAATGTGGTGGTGGATTCAGAGTGCAGCAGCTGAGGCCATCTGTCAATTACACTCCCATAGCAAGAGATCTGAGTGGCATATTTTCAAAGCCGCCATCCCATCTGATTAAATTTTGTATTCAAAGAAGGGCAAAATAAAGACATTTTCAGACAAAGATGGAAGGAGCTTATCACTCACAGACTGTCACCCTAAAAATCTCTGCAAGATTCACTCTGGGAAGAAATATGTTGAATCCTGAAGTTGAGTGTAGGATGCAGGAAGTGATGGTAAGCAAATTAATATGTGGGAAAGAAACTGGTAAATATGTAGATAAATCTAAACAGGTATTGACTATTAAAAAACAAAGATGACAATAATGATTAATTTGAGTGTATTAAAAACAAGGTGGGGACTTCTCTGGTCCCGTGGTTAGGACTTCACCTTCCAATGTAAGGGATGTGGGTTCAATCCCTGGTTGGGGAACTAATATCCCACATGCCTCAGGGCCAAAAAAAACAGACATAAACAACAGAAGTAATATTGTAACAAATTCAATAAAGACTTTAAAAATAGTCCACATCAAAAAAAAAAATTTTTTTTTAAGCAAGGTAGAATGAAAACACTGGCAATGATACATAAAAACGAAAGGGAACATTGGAGGTAGAGTATTTTAAGGTCTACTCATCAGTCAGGATGTAATCAAGTCAAGAAGGAGTCATACTGGATTAGAGTGGGCCCTAAATTCAATGATTAGATTTGATGAATAGGAGAAAGGAATGGGAGATTTAGAGAGATGCATAGAGGGAAGAAGGCCATGTGATGATGGTGATGGACGTCAGAGTGATGCAGCTATAAGCCAAGGAACATCAAGAATTACCAGGAGCTGCCATAACTAGGGAAAACTAGGAAGAGGAAGTATTCTTCACTACAGTCTTCAGAGAGAGCATGGCCCGGCCAACACCTTGATTTTGGAGTTCTAGCCTTCCAAACTGTGGGAGATTAAATTCTGTTGTTTAAGCTAAGAAATGTGGGGTAATTTGTTATGGCAGCACTAGGAAACTAACACAGTGCCAAACTCTTTTCCAGAGTGGCTGCACCAGTTCACATTCTCACTGCCAGTGTATGTGAGATCCAGTTTTTCTGCATCCTCACAAGCATGTGGTATTATTGTTATACTTTATTGTAGCTCTTCTAATAATTTTGTAGTGATATCTCATTGTGGTTTAAATTTGTATTTCCCTAATGACTAATGAGGGCTTCCCTGGTGGCTCAGCTGGTAAAGAATCTGCCTGTAATGTAGGAGACCTGGGTTCGATCCCTGGGTCGGGAAAATCCCCTGGAGAAGGGAACTCACTCCAGTATTCTTGCCTGGAGAATCCCATGGACAGAGAAGCCTGGTGGGCTACAGTCCATGGAGTTGCAAAGAGTCAGACACAACTGAGTGACTGACACACACACACAATGATGAATGATCTTGAACATTTTTCCATGTACTTATTTGCCATCCATATCTCTTCCTTGGTGAAATATCTGTTCAGGTCTTTTGCCCATTTTATAATGGGATTTTTCCCCCTACATTTTGAGAATTTTTTTTTTAATGTATTCTACAAAGAAAGCTTTTACCAGATATATGGTTTGCAAGTATTTTCAACCACACTGTAGCTTGTGCTTTCATCCTCTAGACAGAATATTTCATAATACAAGTTTTTAAATTCTGATGTCCATTTTTTTTTTCTTTTATGAACTGTGATTTTTAGTGTTTTTTCTAAAACTCTTTGTCTAGGTTTGGGTCCTAAAGACATTCTCCCATGTTTTCTTCTATTTCCAAGCACTTTTTAATTTTATTTATTTATTTATTTGCCATGCCATGTGGCATGTTGGATTTTACTTCCCTGACCAGGGACTGAACCCAGTCCCCTGTGGTGGAAGTGCAGTCTGAACCACCAGGGAAGTCCTCTCTTATGTTTTCTTCTAAAAGTCTCATAGTTTTACATTTAAACCCATGATCCATTTTGAATTAATTTTAGTATGCAGGGTGATGTTTAGGTCAAGGCTCATTTCTTTCTTTTTTCTACATACAAATGTCCAGTTGTTCCAGCACAATTTGTTAAAAAAGATGCCTTTCCTTCACTGAATTCCTTTTGCACATTTGTCAAAAATCGATTGGCCATTTCAACAAATAATGTTGTATAACCTGGATATTCAAACACAAAAGAATGAATTTGGACTGATACCTCACACCATATACAAAACATGAACTCAAATTTATCAAAGACCTAAATGTAAGAGCTCTCTGTTGTTCAGATTGTATAATTTGTATAGATTTATCTTTGAGTTCACTGATTCTTTCCTCCATCCTCGCCAATCTATTATAGAACCCTTCTAGTGAGTCATTTCACTAACTGTACTTTCCAGTGCTTTCTTTGTTTCTTTTAAAATATCTTCTATTTGTTTGCTGAGAAATTTTTTCATCTGTTTCAAGCATGTTTGCAATGGCTCACTGAAGCATTTTTACAATTAAAACTTTAAAATCGTTATCAGATAATTCCAACATCTGAGTAATCTCAGTGTTTGTGTCTTTTTTGGCTATCCTTGTTTTTGGTATGAAAAGTTGTCTTTGATTGTACCCTGGGTATTTTGGGTATTATGTTGTGAGATTCTGGATCCTCCTTAATCACTCTTAGCAGGCAGTCCTGTTTAGGTGTAGGGAATAAGTCTACCTTTTGTCCACTTATAAAATTGGTTTTCTTATTAATAAGTTGTAAGAGGACTTCATATATTCTGGATATATAAATCCTTAATGTGGATAAGTGATCTGCAAATATCTTTTCCCAATCTATGGCTTTTCTTTCCATCTTCTTAGTGGTGCTTAGTGGTGCTTAGAAGTTCAAAAATTTTGAATTTTGATGGTGTTGAGTTTAGTAATTCATTCTTTATGAATCATACTTTTGGGGTCATATCCAAGAAACCTTTTCCTAACCAAGGTCCTTAAGATTTTCTCCTGTTTTCTATTACAGATTTTATAATTTTATAGTACAGTACAGTAAGTCGCTCAGTTGTGTTCGACTCTTTGCCAACTCATGAACTGTAGCCCACCAGGCTCATCCATCATGGGATTTTCCAGGCAAGAGTACTCAAATGGGTTGCCATTTCCTTCTTCAGAGGATCTTCCCAACCCAGGATCGAACCTGGGTCTCCTGCTTTGTAGGCAGACGCTTTACCGTGTGAGCTGCCAGGGAAGTCTTATGTTTATAATGTTAGTCCTACGTTAAGGTCTATGATCTAGTTTGAGTTACATTTTTAGTATGGTGTGCATGTGGGTGTCCAACTTCCCCAGTACCATTTGGTGAAAAGATTATCATTTTCCTCATTGAAATGCCTAGCACCTTTGTCAAAAATCAACTGACCATATATAGATGATCTTATTTTCAAAGCAGAAATAGAGACATAGATGTAGAGATCAAACATATGGATACCAAGGGGGGGAAAAGAGGGGGCAGTGGGATGAACTGGGTGATTGGGATGGACATATATACACTATTAATACTATGTATAAAATAGATAACTAATGATAACCTACTGTATAGCACAGGAAACTCTGCTCAATGCTCTGTGGTGACCTAAATGGAAATCCAAAAAAAGGGGGATATATGTATATGTGTAGCTGATACATTTTGCTGTACAGCAGAAACTGACAACATTTTAAAGCAACTATACCCCAATAAAAATTGATTAAAAAAATAAAAGTTGCATGGACACATCTTTAAAACAAATCAACAGACCATAAATATAAAAGTTTATTTCTAGATTCTCAATTCTTTTCCAGCGATCTATACGTCTGTCTCTATGCCAACACCTGAAATGCCAACACCATACTATATTAATAACTGCAGCTTTTTGAAATCGGGAAGTGAAAGTCTTGTACTCTGTTTTCCTTTTTAAAAATTGTTTTGGGTTTCTAGGTCTATTCCATTTAATTTTAGGATCAGTATTAAGTCAGAAACTGTGACACAGATGGTTTCTCACTCACAGTAAAAGTAGAATCCAGTGTGGCTTCTTGCATTGGCTCCCCATGTGGCTGTTCTCTACAGGGCAACACAAATGAGGGTCAGATGTTTACCTGCCCATACAGTGGGCTTCAGCACAGGAAAGGATCCCCTGAATTATGAGACTCGATTATAAAATTTGTTGGCACATCTGCCCATCTTTTTCTTTAGAGAGGGAGGGGGAGACAGATGGACAGACAGAAAGAATGATTTCATCTTTATTCAGAATTGTAAACAAATCTTGGGGGAGGAGAGGGAATGACCTCTAGATATATCACCTTGGAATATAAGCAAATCTGTCTCTTAGAGAGACATGTCTCTGGGCTCCCTTGGTGGCTCAGTGGTAAAGAATCCACCTGTCAATGCGGGAGATATGGGTTCGATCCCTGGTCTGGGAAGATCCCCTATGCCAGGGAGCAACTAAGCCCGCACCCCACAACTATTGAGCCTAGGCTCTAGAACCTGGGAGCCGCAAGTACTGAAGCCTGTGCACTCTAGAGCCTGTGCTCTGCAACAAGAGAAGCCGCTGTAATGAGAAGCCTGTGCACCGCAACTAGAGAGTATGCCGTGCTTGCCACAAATAGAGAAAAGCCCACACAGCCGAAAATAATTAACTAAAAAATTTATAATAGAAAAAGAAACATGTCTCTAAATCTCTAGCTTCTAAGGCCTTTGCTGTTCAAACATGTTTACTCAGAAGACCTAACTGCAAAACTGTGAAATATCCCATGGAGAATTGTCTCCCAATGATCAGTTTGCCGATTTATGGAAAAAAGAACTCTGCTGGAATTTTGATTGGGATTATGTTAATCTATAGATCATTTTAGGAAGAATTTCTATATTAATAATATTGAGTCTAAAAAAAATAATACTGAGTCTTCCAATCCATGAACATATTTCTTCATTTATTTCAATCTTTCATTTCCCTCATTGTGTCTTAAAATCTTCAGTGTACTTGTATTTATTTTGTTAAACTTATCCCTATGTTAAACTTATCCCTAAGTACTTTATTACTTTTAATGGTATTGTGAATGAAATTGTTTTCTTTTTCCTTTTGGGGGAAATATAGTTGACATACAACATTATGTTAGTTTTAGGTGAATGGAATTGGTTTCTTCATTTTACTTTGGTTTGTTTATTGCTTGTAAACAGTGATACAATTGATTTTTATATACTGATTTTGAATCCTGTGATTTTGTTCAACTTATTTATTAGTTCCAATGGTTTTTTATATGTAAATTCCTTAGGACTTCCTGCACACAAGTTTATGTCATCTACATGGAAGCAACCTAAATGTCCATCGACAGAGAAAAGGATAAAGAAGACGTGGTACATATATACAATAGAATACTACTCAGCCATTAAAAAGAATGAAATAATGCCATTTACAGCAACATGGATGAGCCTAAAGAGTGTCATACTGAGTTAAGTAACTCAGGCAGAGAAGGAGAAATGTATGACATCCCTTATATGTGGAATCTAAAAAAAAAAAATTATACAAATGAACTTACAAAACAGAAAGATACTCACAGACTTAGAAAATGAGCTTATGGTTCCCCAGGAGGAGTAGGGGGAAAGGATAGTTAGGGAGTTTGGGAAGGTCATTTACATACTGCTATACTCAAAATGGATAACCAACAAGGACCTATTGTATAGCACATTGAATTCTACTCAATGTTATGTGCCAACCTGGATAGGACTGGGATTTGGGGGAGAATGGATACATGTATATGGGTGGCTGAGTCCCTTTGCTGTTCACCTGAAACTACCACAACATTGTTGATCAGCTATACCCCCAAACAAAATTTAAAAGTTTAAATTTTGAAAAAAGATCATGTCATCTGAGAATAAAGACAGTTTTATTTATTCATTTACAATCTGAATGCCTTTTGTTTTTTTTGCCTGATTTCACTGGCCAGAACTCCTGTACAATGCTGAAGTGGCAACACTCAAGGGCAAGAGTAGGCATTTTTGCTTTATTGCAGATCTTAACAGGAAACATCCACTCTTTTATCATTAAGTATGATGTTAACTGCAGGGTTTTTGTATGTGTCTTTATCAGGCTGAGGAACTTCCCTTCTATTCTAGGTTTGTTGAGAATTTGTATTATGAAGGTCAAATGCCTTTTTTTAAAAAAATATATCAATCGAGATGATCACATGGCTTCTGTCTCGTTTCATGTTCATTTTCAAGTGAATTTGATTTTTTCTGAACTTTGAGAGGGGAGATATGGATTTATAACTTTATGGCTAGAGCTCTCTCCTGCTGTTTTTGAAAAGTGTCCAAAACTATGGTGGCTTAATTTCTGAGATCTCCAGCCTCCATTCCCTCCTCTACTTTTTCTGGACCTTGCTGTAGATCCAAGTTACTCACTAGCCACTGGAATGTTACATCCTTTGCAGCTTTAGCTCCTGTCATTGTGTTGGCTCTAAAAGCTTTGAGTACCTGCAAGTTATATTGTTGTTCTCAGGTCAGTGGGAGGCTCTACTGCTTCTCTATGTTTCCCTTTGTACATAAGCTGATACTGTAAGTATTGTAGCTGTCACTAGTTTGTCCCTACTTGCTCATAGTTTGTGGGTTTTGGGTAGAGGAGAGGGGAATTTATCATCCAGTTTTGTTGTATAAATAGCTCCTGTTTAAAAAAGAAAGCTAGCAGCTAAATATACATAAAAATGGGAAACCAAAGAACAAAAGTAAAGTATGTCAGCTCTTGGGACCAGTACTGTGACAAATGTGTATGTGTGTGTGTGTGTGTGTGTGTGTGTGTGTTATATAATCCCTTTTGTTGGACCACATCTTCTGTGCACCAGGTGGCAGAAATAATTGGGAATGGACAGGGAATAAACAACAAAAAAGGTGACACTCTTCACCTCTACTATCTCAAATTGCTAATTTCTTTTTTAACAATTAAATGAAAATCAGGTTACATTAGGGAGTGTGGAATTATATCTTACAAAGGTAGTTCTGAGTGAAGAAAAACGCAATTAATGAGCTGGTGCTTTGGTGTTGCAACAGATGTAACTTGAATCCTTCAAATAAAGATGTTTGAGGTTTTCATCATGGTGGGATAATGAGACCTGCTATTATACTATATTCTCTGTTCAAGGTGGGAAACCTTCAGACTGAATTTTACTTCCAACTGTCACCAGAAGACAAATAAGATAAGCAAATATTCATGACCTAAGGACAAGTGATTACTCAATCAAAGTCCAACAAATCTGAAACCAGTGAAAGTAGTCCAGAAGCTCTGGGTAGATACTTTTAAACCAAATAACTGTGCCTTTGATTATACCATAAGATGATTTATATAGAGAGATATATAAATATCTAGATTCAAATTTAAAAATAAATATTTTAAAATCTGGCATGCTATGTGATTAGAATTCTCAGTGACTAAAACAGGGAATTTCCATTTTTAAAAAGGAAAATGTTTCAATGGGATATTTCAAACCCACCTCCACACACACTATTCTTATCCCAAGAATTTTATTTCTGTCGTTGTGCAACATTTTGAATTTCTCCACAAATAACTTTATACTTTTGCTTTAAAGTCTATAAATGCTTAAAATCATGCATTTTAAACCTTAAAAGAACTCCTAGTTCACTTAATAACTTATGATACCGAAGTTTGGAATTGTAACTCTAATTTCTTTAGTTGAGAATACATTTTTTCTCATTATTTTTTAAAATTACCAAAATAAAAGACTAAAGAGTAACAAGAAGCATTTATCTTGAATATTGAGACTTTGTAATAAAAAGTATGGGATATTCTTTTCTAGTCATTATAGTTTGTTGAGGAACCATAGATGGAAACTCACATATTTGCAAAATGTTTTTAAGGTACACTCATTGGAAAGCAAATCTTAATTTGAAAATCAATTGAGTTTCAAATATTTTTCCAACTACCTGGTATACTCCAACTGGATGCCATAATAACTGGTTATGCTTTACAATTATAGGAAGAATGATTAAAGGTTTTACTCAGGAAAATTAAAAATCATTGCAAAGTGATGATGCCAAAATAATTTGAAAATTTAGCTTTTTACAGTTATAGTGCCCATTAAACACCATCAAGCAATTCTTATGTTTGAAGAACACAGATGCTAGTTCCAGAAGGCTCCTCTGCTTCCTCCTTCATCTTACCAGCACAATTTATATGTGTTGTCAATGGAGAGAGAATAAAACTATATATCTCATATTATCTATATCTAAGAAATAATTTATTTTATTTAAGCCTGTTCAAAATTGATCTAACCTTGAAAAAGAGATTAAGGTAAAAGATTCCTGGATATCAACCAGTGTCCCCAGTTTGTTAGGGCAGGGAGTGGGGGAAGAAGATGAATGACACAAGAAAGGAAAGAGATCACAAAGGAAATGCAGAGAGAAGAAAAAAGAACACGCACCTAAGAACAAAAACAAACAAAATCCTGGCTTCTCTAAGATCAACAGTCTGGAGAAGACGGATGAGTCCACATTCACAACTCTTATAAATACATTGTATGGGGATCTGGGGCTTCCCTGGTAGCTCAGCTGGTAAAGAATCTGCCTGCAATGCAGGAAATCATGGTTCAATTTCTGGGTGGGAAAGATCCCCTGGAGAAGGGATAGGCTACCCATTCCAGTATTCTTGGGCTTCCCTGGTGGCTCAGCTGGTAAAGAATCCACCTGTAATGTGGAGACCTAGGTTTGATCCCTGGGTTGGGAAGATCCCCTGGAGGAGGAAATGGCAACCTACTCTAGTACTCTTGCCTGGAGAGTCCCCACGGACAGAGGAACCTGGTGGGCTACAGTCCATGAGGTCGCAAAGAATCAGACACGACTGAGAAACTAAGCACAGCACACAGCACATGGGGACCTGACAGACAATATTACCTTTCATTTTGTTGTTCAGTTGCTAAACTGTGTCTGACACTTTCCAGCCCCATGGACTGCAGCATGCCAGGCCTCCCTGTCCCTCACTATATCCCAGAGTTTGCCCAAGTTCATGTACATTGAGTTGGTGATGCTATCCAACCAATATATCTTTCATTATTTAGAGTTATAACTATTGATAGAGTCAAAACGTTGTGATTGAAGGATTTGGAAGGAATAGCTTATAGAAAATATTTGCCCAGTGACCAGCATTATAGTTCCAAATGCATAAGTCATCAGCCAATAGTTCTCTGGTGAAACACATTTAATTACAGTAGGTAACATTTATTGAGCCCCTACAATGTTCCAGGGATGGTTCTAAACACTGAGACTAAACAGAAAACAAAACAGATAAAAATTCATACCTTCATAACATTATATTCTGGTGGGAAAAAACAAATAAAAACAAGAAAAATAAGTAAAGTGAGAGATATAAAGATATACACTTAGGTACAAAAGGCCTTCTCTGGTGGCTCAGATAGTAAAGAACCTGTCTGCAATGCAGAAGACCCTGGTTTGATCCTTGGGTCGGGAAGATCCCCTGGAGGAGGAAATGGCTACCCACTCCAGGATTCTTGCCTGGAGAATCCCATGGACAGAGGAGTGTGGTGGGCTACAGTCCATGGGGTCACAAAGAGTCAGACAGTGACTGTGCGACTAAGACTTTCACACTTGCTTTAATATTTAACATAGGACATGGCTGAGCAACTAATACACACATAGATACAAAAAGAGCTTACAGCAGTGCTAAAGGGAAAATAAAAATGAAGCTGGGAAGGGAGATAAGATGCCTTGGGCAGGGATGAAGATACAGAGATGAATAAGAAGGTGACATTAAATAATATCTGAAGGAATTGAGGGAACCCGGTGAAAAAGAATTCCAGGCAGAAGGGAAGAGCAAATGCTAAGATGTTGAGACAGGAGCTTGTTGATATGTTGGATGAATTACAAGAAGGCCAGTGTAGCTTGAGCAAAATGAGGGGAAGAAAGAGAAATAAGAAATGAGTCACCTCTTAGAGTTTTTCCCTTGTGATGAGAACTTTTAAGATCTACTCTCTTAGCAACTTTCAAATATACAATACAGTATCATGAACTATGGCCACCAGGTTGTATATTAAATCCCCAGAGTTTTTTATTATATCACTGGAAGTCTGTACCTTTTTACCACCTTCACCCAATTCTTCCACCCCCAAGCCCTTGCCTCTAGCAACCACATATCTGATCTGCATTTCTGTGTGTGTGGTTTCTTAGACTCTATCTATAAGTGAGATCGTCTAGTACATGGTATATAATATACATAGAACTGACATCTGTGGTCTGACCAAATGAATAAATGATGTATATTAGCTAAACACATCATGGTGATCATTTTGTGATATACACCTTAAATGTATACAACGTTATAGGTTGATTGAAGGCAGAAGGAGAAGAGGGTGACAGAGGATGAGATAGTTAGATGGCATCACCAATTCAATGGACGTGAACTTGTAGATAGTGAAGGACAGAGAGGCCTGGCGTGCTGCAGTCCATGGGGTTGCAAAGAGTCAGACACAGCTTGGCAACTGAACAACCACCACCACAGCAATAGGTTAATTATATCTCAATAAACATGGAAAAAAATAATGGCAGCACCAAGTGTGGGTGAGGGTATGGAGAAACTGGATCTCTTATACATTGCTGGTGGAATGTAAAATGGTACAGCTACTCTGGAAAATAGTCTTGCACTTTCTTTGAAGACATACACTTCTAATATGCCCCAGTGATCACACTTTCAGGTATTTATTCCAGAGAAACAAAAACTTAGGTCCACACCAAAGCCTGTATATGATTATTCACAGCAGTTTTATTTGTAATAGGCTAAAATTGGAAACAGCCCAGATGTCTTTCACATATGATATGAAGCAACTTTGGTACATCTGTGCCCTGGAGTAAAAGTGAAAGTGTTAGTTGCTCAGTTGTGTCTGACTCTTTGCTACCCCATGGACTATAGCCCACCAGGCTCCTCTGTCCATGGAATTCTCCAGGCAAGATACTGGAATGGATGCTCATTGGCATTCCAGTTGCCAATGCTCTTCTCCAGGGGATCTTCCCAACCCAGAAATCAAACGCACATCTCCTGCAGCTGCAGGCAGATTCTTTACCATCTGAGCCACAGGGAAGCTGCCATGGAGTATTACTCAGCAATAAAAAGAAGTGACTACTTACTATATATAAAATAGATAACTAATAAGGACCTACTGTATAGCAAGCACAGGGAACTCAATACTCTGTAATGATCTATATGGGAAAAGAATCTAAAAAAGAGTGAACATATGTGTATGTATAACTGAGTCACTTTGCTGTACAGCAGAAACACGACACTGCAAATCAACTATACTCCAATAAAAATTTTTTTCTTTTTTTTATTAAATTTTTATTTTTACTTTATTTTACTTTACATTACTGTATTGGTTTTGCCATAAAAAATAGGAAATGTGATGAAAAGAAAAAGTGAGTACCAATACATGCAACAGCTTGGGTGAATCCTAAGGGCATTATATTGAGTGAACGTAAGCCAATTTCAAAAGCTCACATACTTTGTGATTTTATTCATATGAAGTTCTCTAGTGACGAAATTATAAAGATGGAGGACAAATTAGTGGTTTCAGGGATTCAAGTTGGTGGGGTGACTATAAAGGGTTAGCAAAAGGGTGTTCTTTCCAGCGACAGAAAGTTTCTGTATCTTGATTGCTGTGGTGGTTACACAAATCTACGCATGTGAAAAAGTGACCCAGAACTACACACACATTGTACCAATGTCAGTTTACTGGTTTTGATATGATTCCACAGTTAGGGAAGATGTAACTATTGTGAGAACGTGAGTGAAGGGTAGCTTGGATCTCTCTACACTATCACTGCAATTTCCTGTGAATCTATAATTACTTCAAAGGAAAAAGTTGAAAAGTGTAATTTAAAAAATCAACAGAAAGAAAACTTTATTGAAAGACATTGAAGACCTAGAGAGAGAGAGAGGTCAGAGAGGTCACTGAGGGCAGCTCATGCCCCATCCATTGTGAGGTCTTAGAACTTGACTCTGAGTGAGCTGAAGAGGCACTGGAAGTTTCAGAGGAGTCATATCATCAGACTTATGCTTTACCAGGACCCCTCTGACTACTGTGATGAGAACCGAATGAGGAAGAGAGGGTGTCCTTTCAAGATTAGAGAAATAACAGCTTCTTTGCAAGGGACATTGACAGGACAGTCCACTAGAGAGGTGGGGAAATTGATGATGCAAAACAGAGAGGAATTATAACTTATCAGCAACTCAGCAAAAATAGCTAACTAGTCACCTTAAGCAAACAAAATACATCTAACATACAATGTAATTTACTGATTTGTTATCCTTATTGTCTGTGGTCTAACCTCCACCCACTATAATGTAAGCTGTACAGGGACTTTTGTTTGTTTGCTTGTATATGCAATATGTAATAGCTGCTCCATACAGTTTTTGCAGCATGAACATACTGTTACAGGTATAAAGAGTAAAAGGTTCTGTTGCATAAACACAAGAACTTGCTTTGGAGTGTAGGGCAGTGCTTGGGATGATGGGAAGAAATGAAAGAAACACAGAATTGCCAAGCCAGCCATTGGTATGATGCCATCCTGTAGGGACACAGAAAGACATTGTCCTTTTATGCTTCATGTTTAGTTTTGAAATCCTTTTGTATCCAGAGTGAAATGTAGGGAAAGATTTTCATTCTCTATCACATGACTACCCGAAGTACACCCTTGATAAATACAGTTTGAAGTACTATGCTCCTTTTCAAGGGGCTCACTAGGCCAGCGATTCTGGTATTAGGCCATATAATTCCTGAAACAACCCCAATCCTGAGGTACACACACCGACCACTGTGAGAATTACTCTGAAAGATTAAATATTTTTATTTTCTTAAAGACTATTTTTAGGGAAGCATTAAAAATGGATTCATTTGGCCAGACCACAGAAGTCAGTTCTCCCGATTTTCTTTATACAATATGCTGAGTATTCTCTCTGACAGTAACCAAGGCCAGTGGAAAAAGGGCTTCTACTGTGGCACACTGACCCTCTTGTCCAGAGCATTCAAGTAAACGTCAGATTCTCTTCTCTAGTTTGGAAAAGTTAAGAAAGGGCGTATTCTCTAGAATACAAGTTATGATTTCTGACACTTACAAGGGTACTTATTCGAAAACAATTCAGCTTGAATTGCTGTTTAAGGGCTGAAGCTCACATACTGCTTTGAGCTGAAGTGTTTATTGCTCAGCTAAGAAACTGGACATTATTGTAAGTGGTAAATCCATTTATCTCTCTGTAACAGAGAATAATCAACACGTGCCTTTCCTGTCCTCAAAGAAGCAGTTGTCATCCTCATAACCTAGTAAGTTATAACTGAACTCATTATCTCATTCACACAAGGCTGCCATTTTAATTTGTGGGAATTACTACTGTAAACACTTCTCTAAGTAGAATAGATGGAAGTTATATCTTTTTAAAGATTTTTTGGTCTCCATATTTTAGGGGAAAGTCAGTCTTGGATCTCTTATGACAGAGATGAACTGAAATGATAGGCTACTGAGTTTTTTCAAATCAACATACAATACTGCTGACATTTGTGTGTGCATACACTTCTATGAATTCTAACACATCTATAGATCTGTGTAACCACCACCACAGTTAAGATACAGAACAACTACATCACACACCCCACCTGACTCCTTTTTGCTATCTTGTTGTAGCAGGAGTTGTGAAACCACATCCGAGTCAAATCTGGCCTGTGGCCTATTTCTAGGGCCAGAACTTAAGAATGCTTTTTACATTTTTAAAGCATCACAAAAAGGACAAAAGTAACAAACAAAAATGAAGAACATGGAACAGAGGCGATATGTGACCTACAAAGCCTAAAATTTACTGTCCCTCTGCAGAAAACATTTTGTAGTCATGCTCTTGCCCTGCCCCTAACCCTTGGAAGCCAGTAATCTGCTCTTTGTCACTACAGTATTGTCTTTGAAAGATGTCATACAAATGGAATCACACAGTATGTAGCCTTTGGAGACTCTGGAGCACTATGCCTTTGAGATTCATCCATGTTGTTGCATTTGTTAATAGTTCTTTCCTTTATATTGCTGCGTGCATGCATGCTAAGTTGCTTCACTTGTGTCCGACTCTTTGCAGCCGTGTGGACTGGAGCCCACCAGGCTCCTCTCCTATGGGATTCTCTAGGCAAGAATACTGGAGTGGGTTTCCATGCCCTCCTTCAGGGGATATTCCCAATCAGGGATTGAATTCATGTCTCTTAAATCTCCTGCATTGGCGGGAGGGTTCTTTACCACTAGGGCCACCTGGGAGGCTCTGAGTAGAATTCTATTGTGTGGATATAACACCAGCTATTTATTCATTCACTTGTTGAGGGACATTTGGATTGCTTCCAGTTTGGGGCATTGATGAATAGAGCTGCTATGAACATTCACGTATATATTTTTCAGTGAAAATAAGTTTTCATTTCTCTAGGGAAATACCTAGGAGTGGGATTGTTGGGTCATATGGTAAGCACATGTTTAACTTTATTAAAAAAAAAACACACACACACACAACTGCCAAACTGTTTTCCAGAGGGCTGTGCCATTTTGCATTCCAACGAGTAAAGCATGAGACCTCCAGTTGCTCTGCGTCCTTTTTAGCACTTGGCATTGTCAGTAGATTTTATTGTAGCCATTCTAATAGGTATATAGTGGTATTTCCTTGTGGTTTTAATGTGCATTTTGCCAACGGTTAATGATGTTGAATATGTGCATATTTGCCATCCACATATCCTCTTTGGTGTAGTGTTTGTTCAAGCCTTTTGCCATTAAAAAAACAAAATTTTTTTTATTATGAAATAGCTAAATTCATAGAATATTGCAGGTTGTATGGACAGGTCCCATGTAACTTTCACCCAGTTTTCCCAAATGGTTACATCTCACATAACTATAGCATAATATCAAAATCAGGAATTGACATTGGTATGATGTGTGTATAGAGTTTGATGCTGTATTGTCATCGATATGGTAGATTGATGTAGATTTGTATAGCCACCACTGCAAGGAAGATGCAGAGCTGCTCCATCACCACACATATCTCCCTTGAGCTACCCCTTTATAGCCAGCCATGCACCTCCCCTCAAACATCCATAGCCCTGGCAACTGGTCATTTGTTTTCTATCTCTATAGTTTTATCACATTGCAAATGCATATAAATGGAATCATATAATATGTAACAGTTTGAAATTGCCTTTTTTTAAAGTGATACTGTCAAGATCTATCCAAATTATTGCCTGTATCAAGAGTTCATTGCTTTTCATTGCAGAGTCATTATTCCATGGGCTTCCCAGAAGGCTCAGTGATAAAGAATCTGCCTGCCAAGCAGGAGATGCGGGTTCAATCCCTGGGTCAGGAAGATAACCTGGAGAAGGAAATGGCAACCCACTCCAGTATTCTTGCCTGGGAAATTGCATGGACAGAGGAGCCTGATGGGCTACAGCCCACAGGGTCACAAAGAGTTGGACATGACTTGGCAAGTAACTAACCAACAACCAACCAATTACTCCATGGTGTAGATGAGATGTACCATGGTATGTTTAGTCATTTGATTATTGAGGAACATTTTGGTTATTTTGAGCTTCTGACTACTGCAGATAATGCTGCTCCAATCATTTGTGTACAAGTTTGTGTGGACAAATTTCCAAATCTCTGGGATAAATACCCAGGAGTGTGATTGCTGGGTTGTATTTCAAGTTTTGCCTATTAAAAAAAATGGACTGTTTTCTTATTGTGTAGTTTTCAGCGTGCTTTATTCATAATGGATACAAGTCCTTTTCTTTTTTAATGGATCATATTTTCAGTGTCATGCCTAAGGAATCTTTGCCTAACCACTGACAATAACGATTTTCTCCTACTTTTCATTCTAAAAGGTTTATCACTTTCAGTTCAGTTCAGTCGCTCAGTCGTGTCCGACTCTTTGCGACCCCATGAACCGCAGTACGCCAGGCCTCCCTGTCCATCACCAACTCCCAGAGTTCATTCAGACTCACGTTCATCAAGTCAGTGATGCCATCCAGCCATCTCATCCTCTGTCGTCCCCTTCTCTTCCTGCCCCCAATCCCTCCCAGCATCAGGGTCTTTTCCAATGAGTCAACTCTTCGCATGAGGTGGCCAAAGTACTGGAGCTTCAGCTTTAGCATCATTCCTTCCAAAGAAATCCCAGGGTTGATCTCCTTCAGAATGGACTGGTTGGATCTCCTTGCAGTCCAAGGGACTCTCAAGAGTCTTCTCCAACACCACAGTTCAAAAGCA
>SJXQ01012908.1:190622-210284 GCA_006408695.1 Aepyceros melampus
GATCTCCTTGCAGTCCAAGGGACTCTCAAGAGTCTTCTCCAACAGCACAGTTCAAAAGCATCAATTCTTCGGCGCTCAGCCTTCACAGTCCAACTCTCACATCCATACATGACCACAGGAAAAACCATTTTACTTTTAGATGTGGGATCCATTTTGAATTAATTTGGTGATAAGGTGTAAGACTTCGATCCAGGTTCACTTTCTTTGCATGTGGATGTTCAATTGTTTTAATACCATTTGTTGAATAATCTGTTCTTTCTCCACTGAATTGCCCAATGTGGTATATCATACAATGCAATGTTGGTGGTGGTTTAGTCACTAAGTCATATCTGACTCTTGCAGTCCCGTGGACTGTAGCCTGCCAGGCGAGAATACTGGAGTGGGTTGCCATTTCCTTTTCCAGAGGATCTTCCCGACCCAGGAATTGAACCCAGGTCTCCTGCATTGCAGGAGTCTAGTCTAGTCTAGTTGGTGGCTCAGAGGTTAAAGCATCTGCCTCCAATGCGGGAGACCCGGGTTCGATCCCTGGGTTGGGAAGATCCCTGGAGAAGGAAATGGCAACCCACTCCAGTATTCTTGCTTGGAGAATCTCATGGACTGAGGAGCCTGGTGGGCTGCAGTCCATGGGGTCACAAAGAGTCGGACACGACTGAGTGACTTTACTTACTCCTGCATTGCAGGCAGATTCTCTACTGACTGAGCTATGAGGGAAGCCTTCTATGCAATGTTATTTGGCAATTAAAAAAGAAGTGAAGTACTGATACAAGTTACAATAGGAATGAACCTTGAAACATTAAACTAAGGAGAGAAGTCAGTCACAGAAGACAACATATTGCATTCATTCCATTTATGTGAAATGTTTAGAACAGGCAAATCCACAGAGATAGAAAGTATAGACTGGTGGTCACCTAGGGCTGGTGGGTTTGGGAGGAAAGGAGGAGTGACTGATAATAGATACAGGGTTTCTTTTTGAGGGGATAAAGTTTTACGAGTGATTGTGGCAGTAGTTGCATAACTTTGTTAAATATTGTACACTTTAAATGAACTGTATGGTATGTGAATAACATTTCAACAAAGCTGTTATAAAAACTTTTTTTGGAAGAAATAAGAATGTTTGTGAAATCACTTAATGACAGAGCATAGCAACAAGCAAAATTGAGGATAACTGAGCAAAAAGTAAGTAGTTCCAGTCAATTTTAGAGCAGGGCAATAGTTAAAGGTTGCTCAGAAAGCTATAAAGTGTTCAGTAAATTCTGAACATAAATTTCTTTAAAGAGACTCAAGTCTGTCATTGAGTGCTGGTAGGAGTGTAAATTGACATAATCTTTATGGAAAGCAACTTGTTGATGTATGTCAAGAGTTTTCTTTTAAACCTGAAGAATCTTTTGCCTAGCAATTCCACTTTGAGAAAATCTAAGAAAATAAAATACATTAAAAGATTTATGTGGGGGGTGGGGTTAGGAAAGGGATGGATTGGGAGATTGGGATTAGCAGATGCAAATTATTATACATAGAATGGATAAAAAAACAAGGTCCTACTGTATAGCATAGGGAACTATAGTAATATCCTGTGATAAACCATAATAGAAAAGAACATGAAAAAGAATATATATATAAATATACATGCATAATAACTGAGTCACTTTGCTTTATAGCAATAATTAACACAACACTGTAATTCAACTATACTTCAATTAAAAACAAAACAAAAACTCTGAATGGTCGAAGAAAAATGTGTTGGAAGAAGGTACAGATGGAATGATGTGGATGTTTAGAGAAGAATCATTTCAATGAAATATATACACTAAATTAAAAAAAAGATATATCAACACAGATAATACTAAAAGTTTAGAGATAAACTGAATGTGGGGAAGTATTGTATACAACCATGCAATGAATACGGAGCAGAGTCATTGAAAAATCCTTTTTCTAACACCTTTATGGAGATGTAATTGATAGATGAGAAAGTGCATATATGTAAAGTATACAACTTGATAACTTTTGAGGTGTATGCATCTATTAAAATATCACCTTAATAGGATAATGAACATGTTCATCACCCCAAAAAGTTTCCTTATCCCCCTCTTGCTCCTCACCAACCACCACCACTCACCAGGCAACCACTGATCTGTTTTCTGACCCTATAGATTAGCTTGCATTTTACTGAATTATATACAAGTGAAATTATACTACTGTGTACTTTTTTTGGCTTGGATCATTTCATTTAGAATAATTATTTTCATGATTCATCTGTGTCGTTGTGTGTTGCTGTGCTTAGTCAGTCATGTCTGACTCTGCAACCGTAGCCCACCAGGTTCCTCTGTCCATGGAATTTTCCAGGTAAGCACGCTGGAGCAGGTTGCCATTTCCTACTCCAGGGGATCTTCCCAACCCAGTTCTCCCTCATTGCAGGCGGATTCTTTACCCTCTGAGCCACTGTATCAATAGTTTATTCCTTTTGAATGGTGAGTAGTGATCCACTGTACGGATATGCTACTTATTCATTCACCTATTGATGGCTAATTGGGTGGTTGTTTCAGTTCTTGGCTATTAAATAAAGCTGCTATGAAAATTCACATACAAGCTTTGTGTTGATATATGCTTTCATTTCTCTTGGATAAACACCTAGAAGTGAAATATTAATATATATAGTAGGTGTATATGCAACCTATTGAGCAACTTCTAAATTGTTTTCCAAAGTGGTTATACATTTTATATTTCCAACAGCAGTGTACACAAATTACAGTTCTTTCACATCCATATCAACTATTGGCACAGTCAGTCAATTTTAGCCATTCTAAAAGGTGTGAGATAGTATTTCCTTGTGGTTTTAAATTCTAATTCCCAAATAACTAGTGATTTTGAATATTTTTTCATGTGTTTATTTGCTATTCATATATCTTCTTTGGTGAAGTATCTATATAGTTTGCTCACTTTTATTTATTGCATTGTTTGTTTTCTTATTATTGAGCTTTGAGTGTTCTTTACATAATCTCAATACAAGCCCTTTATCACATACATGACTTACAAATATTTTCTCCTAATATGTTGCTCATCTCTTCATTCTCTTAACAGTATCTTTTGAAAACGAAAAGCTGTATATTGTAATGAAATACAATTTACCATTTTCTTTCATGAATTGAGCTTTTGGTGCTGTATCAAGGAAATTTTTGTGTAAATCAAGACCGTGGTTTTCTATTTTCTTCTAGACATTATATAATTTTTACATTGAGGTCATTGATCTCTTTTGAATCCCTTTTTGTTGCCAGGTATGGATTCAGATACATGTTTATTTTGCATATGGATAGCCAGTTGTTCCAGCACAATTATTTTTTTAAATTATCCTTTCTTCACTGAATTGTTTTTGTACCTTTGTCATATGTGTCCATATGTGTGCAGGTTTATCTACTCCATTCCACTGATCTAATCGCCTAGCTTGATGTCAATCCCATGGCATCTGGATTACTATAGCTTTATAATAAGATTCTGAAATCAATTAGTTTTAATATAATTTTGTTCCTCTTTGTTGAAGTTATTTGGCTATTCTAGGTCCTTTGTATTTCTATGTGAAATTTAGGACCATCTTGTCAGTTTCGACCAAAAAGCCTGCTGAAATTTTGATTGGGATTGCATTATTATAATAAGATTCTGAAATCAATTAGTTTTAATATAATTTTGTTCCTCTTTGTTGAAGTTATTTGGCTATTCTAGGTCCTTTGTATTTCTATGTGAAATTTAGGACCATCTTGTCAGTTTCGACCAAGAAGTCTGCTGAAATTTTGATTGGGATTCATTTAGCCTATAGATCAATTTGGGGAGAATTGATATAATAGTATTAATCCTTATGACACATGAATACAATATATCTCTTCATTTATTTAGGTCTTGTTTAATTTCAGCAATGCTTTGTAGTTTTTATTATACTGATTTCCCACAACTTTTGTTAGATTTACTGCTAAGTTTTTACTATTTTTTGATGTTAAATAGTATTTAAATTTTTAATTTCTGATTGTTAATGGTACATAAAATACAATTGATTTTTGTATGTTGATCCAAACTTCCATTCCTGGTATAAACTCCACTTGGTCATGGATATTGTTGGATTCAATTTGCTAAAATTTTGTTTAGAATTTTTAGATCTCTGCTCATGAAGGATATTGATCTTTAATTTTTCCTTTTTGTAAACGCTTTTATTAGGTTTTGCTATCAAGATAATGCCAGACTTATAGAATGAGCTGGGAAGTATTTCTTTTCTTCAGTTTTATTTTATAAGAGTTGCAAAGAATTGGTATTATTTCTTCCTTAAATGTTTCATAGAATTCACCAGTGACAACATCTAGGCCTAGTGTTTTCTTTGTAGAATCATTTTTTAACTGAAAATTCTATTTATTTAATATAGTACTTTTAAAGTTTTTTGTTTTTTCCTGTGTGAACTCAAGAAAATCAATTTTGGTGCTCTCAAAGCAGCAGCTTAGGGTTTCATTTATTTTCTCTATCATTTTTCTGTTGTCTATTTCATTGATTTCTTCTCTAGTATTTATTATTTCCCTTTTTCAGGTTAGTTTGGGTTTAATTTGCTCTTCTTTTTCTAGTTTCTTAAGGTAGAAGTTAATGAATTGATTTGAGACCTTTCTTATTTTCCAATATAAGTATTTAATGCTATAAATTTCCCTTAGGTACTGCTTTAGAAGCATCCTGCAATTTTGATACACTGTGTTTCATTTTCATTTAATTAAAAATGCTTTCTAATTTTCCTCTTGATTTCTTCTTTTACCCATGGGCTATTTACATGTGTGTTGTTTAGCTTTCAAACCTTGTAGATTTTTCAGATATTTTTGTTGTTGATTTTAATTTAAATTTCACTGTGCTTAGAGAAGATATTCTATATGATTAGATCCTTTTAAATTCACTGACACTGATTTTATAGCACCTAATGTGTTCTAGGACTTCCCTGGTAGCTCAGACGGTAAAGAGTTTGTCTACCATGAGGGAGACTGAGTTCGATCCCTGGGTCAGGAAGATTCCCTGGAGAAGGAAACGGCAACCCACTCCAGTACTCTTGCCTAGAAAAATCCCATGGATGGAGGAGCGTGGTGCAGGCTACTGTCCATGGGGTCGCAAAGAGTCGGGCATGACTCAGCAACCTTACTTCAGTGTGTTCTAGTCTAGTAAATGCTCCATATGCAATTGAGAAAAATATATATTCTGCTGTTGTTAGATGGGATGTTCTATAAACATCACTTAAGTCAAATTATTTGATTGTGTTGTTCAAGTCTTCTATAGCTTTACAGCTCTTCTTTCTGCTTGCTCTATCAATTATTTAGAGGGATTATTGAAATAAACTGTAACTGTGAAATTTACCTACTCCTCTACTCAGTTCTCTCAGACTTTGCCTCATATATTCTGAAAGTCTGTCATAAGGTATATGAATGTTTTAGATATGTTCTCCTGATGAATTGACCCCTTTATCAGAATGAAATGATCTTCTTTATCCGTGGTAGTATTCTCTGTTCTGAAATCTGTTTTGTGTGATATTAATCTAGCTGCTCAAGCTTTCTTTTGATTCGTGTTAGCATTCATTTTCCATCATTTTACTTTTAATTCACTTGTGTTTTTATAGTCAAAGTGCATTTTTAACTTGTACTCTTATGAGAAAATAATTTACAGACTAGAATATGAGTATTACATTTCCTTTTGCCTATATTACAATTCCTTTTGCCTATAGCCTTACAGTTTCTAAAGTATAATTTTCCAAAAGTACATAAATCAGTTTCTTTTTTAAATTTGCACACATTAGAGCTCACTCTTAGAAATATACAGTTCTAATTAAAAGACGCTTACTCCTTGGAAGAAAAGTTATCACCAACCTAAACAGCATATTGAAAAATAGAGATATTACTTTGCCAACTAAGGTCCGTCTAGTCAAGAGACTAGAATATGAGTATTACATTTCCTTTTGCCTATATTACAATTCCTTTTGCCTATAGCCTTACAGTTTCTAAAGTATAATTTTCCAAAAGTACATAAATCAGTTTCTTTTTTAAATTTGCACACATTAGAGCTCACTCTTAGAAATATACAGTTCTAATTAAAAGACGCTTACTCCTTGGAAGAAAAGTTATCACCAACCTAAACAGCATATTGAAAAATAGAGATATTACTTTGCCAACTAAGGTCCGTCTAGTCAAGGCTATGGTTTTTCCTGTGGTCATGTATGGATGTGAGAGTTGGACTGTGAAGAAGGCTGAGCGCCGAAGAATTGATGCTTTTGAACTGTGCTGTTGGAGAACACTCTTGAGAGTCCCTTGGACTGCAAGGAGATCCAACCAGTCCATTCTGAAGGAGATCAGCCCTGGGATTTCTTTGGAAGGAATGATGCTAAAGCTGAAACTCCAGTACTTTGGCCACCTCATGCGAAGAGTTGACTCATTGGAAAAGACTCTGATGCTGGGAGGGATTGGGGGCAGGAGGAGAAGGGGACGACCGAAGATGAGATGGCTGGATGGCATCACCGACTCGATGGACGTGAGTGAGTGAACTCTGGGAGTTGGTGATGGACAGGGAGGCCTGGCGTGCTGTGATTCATGGGGTCGCAAAGAGTCGGACACGACTGAGTGACTGAACTGAACTGAACTGATGGATTTCATATAGTTCAAGTGCAGAGTCATGTATCTATCACCCCAGTACCATACAGAACAATCCATTCACCCTAAAAGTTCCTCAGTGCATCCTCAACAACTCAAGTCTTCCCGGCCTTCAGTTCAGTTGCTCAGTTGTGTCCGACTCTTTGCAACCCCATGAACTGCAGCACGCCAGGCCTCCCTGTCCATCACCAACTCCCAAAGTCCACCCAAACCCATGTCCATTGAGTCGGTGATGCCATCCAACCATCTCACCCTCTGTCATCCCCTTCTTCTGCTGCCTTCAATCTTTCCCAGCATCAGGGTCTTTATCAGGTGGCCAAAGTATTGGAGTATGTATATGGGGCTAAAAAAAATAAGCAAATCAGTATGTCTAGATTTCTTACTGTCAGAGAGGAAAATTACAGACAAACAAGAAAGGAAAGCAAGAATGAGTTATGTGATACTGGATTAGAGTCAGAGACGGAAGTATGAACTGATAATATATGTGTGCATGCTCAGTCACTAAGTTGTGTCCAACACTTTGTGACCCTTGGACTGTAGCCCGCCAGGCTCCTCTGTCTATGGGGTTTTTCAGGCAAGAATACTGGAGTGGGTTGTCATTTCCTCCTCCAGGGGATCATCCTGACTCAGGGCTCGAACCTTCATCTCCTGAATTGCAGGTAGATTCCTTACTTACTTCCTCACCATATATTTATATATATGTATATATAGAGAGAAGTACACATATATGTATATACATAGAGAGAAATAATTAAGATATATGTGTATATGTGGGTTAGTATACATACATATATTACTTAGCTCTGTTCACTGAGCAGGCCTAGAGGCAATGTTACCCAATAGCAACAAGCACATCTAGATCTTAGTTTCTTTTTTTTACTGTCTTTTTTTTTTTTATTAATTTTTTTTTATTGAAGGACAATTGCTTTACAGAACTTTGTTGTTTTCTGTCAAACCTCAGCATGAATCCGCCATGGGTATACATATATCCCGTCCCTTTTGAACCTCCCATCTCCCTCCCCATCCCACCCCTTAGGTTGATACAGAGCCCCTGTTTGAGTTTCCTGAGCCATACAGCAAACAGACATAGAGAATAGACTTATGGACATGGGGAGTGGGGAGGAGAGGATGAGATGTATGGAAAGAGTAACATGGAAACTTACATTACCATATGTAAAATAGATTGCCAACAGAATTTGCTGTAGGGCTCAGATCTTGGTTTCTAAATACTGTGCTATTAAAAGAACCAGGGATCCTTACAAAAATAGCTGATTTTAGGATCAGGGCAGAGAGCATCTTGTAGTATTAGAAAATAAGGCAGTATTCAAAAAAACAAAAATTTGAGCGCTATGTTGCTTACCTCTGCCTGCAAAAGAGAAAAGTAAACTGCCAACTTATTTTAGCCATTTTTTATTGAGTGCCTATCACTAGCAGATGTACACAATTCCTAAATGATGCGCTCATATCCACATGGTGAGCACCATCTTCTCCCCCACACTCTTCTTCGGAAGAGGCCAGCGTGAACGTGACGTGGAATACTGTGGGCCACTAAGTTAGGGGTGCATCTCATTCAGTCTTTCTGCCCATTTCCAAACATTCTTCCTGACAAATAGGAAGTGCTGAGTAAAAACTTATTGACCTATTAGAGGCCTGGCTTAGTCTGGATTCATAACTCTCAGACTCCAGTCTCCAATTTGGTAAGGTTTGCCATGTTCTATAGACATTGTGGTTCCTGGTTGAAAATGGCAAACAAACCTTTCTTCACTTTCAAGGTAGAGAATCATGAGGATATTTAAAATAGGAAAGGGCCATTGAAAACAGGAGATCAGGACAATTCCTCAAATGATAAAAGGCGGATAATGATAGAGGTAGAAGAAAAGATTCTGGGTCTATGTTTCCTAATTCAGCTCTCTGTGGTATATACATTTTATGTCTCTTACTCATCTTTCTTGCCCTTTGGAGTACAGATGCTCTGCCGCTTAAACATTTGTAAAATTATCATTTAAAATAAAGTGACCTACATAAATAAGTAATTATCATGGATTAATAAATAATAAGCAAAGAAAAGAAGAAGGAAAACACACACCTGCTCATGAGTGACACACAGTGAATCAACGGTGGTATTTTGCCAGATTACCAGAACAGGGGAAAACCATGAGGGAAGAGAGAGGAGTGAGATTCAGAATATGCCCAGAAAGGGTTCACATAAATATTAGAGGAAGGAAGTCTTGCAAATCAGATAAATTTTCTCTGACTTTCAAAAATGCATTTTAAAATATCTGAAATTGCTGGTATCTAGCATCTAGACCCTGATGCTGGGAAAGATTGAAGGCCAAAGGAGAAGGGGGCAGCAGAGGATGAGATGGTTAGATAGCATCATTGACTCAATGGACATGAGTCTGAGCAAGCTCCAGGAGATAGTGGGGGACAGAGGAGCCTGGTGCGCTACAGTCCATGTGGTCGCAAAGAGTCAGACATGACTTCACGGCTGAACAACACTACCACCACCACCAAGCTCTCCTTCCAGACTGCGGGAGCTGTGTTAACCCCATAACAAATCTAGAACCAAGGAAAAGAAAATTCTGTCGGACCTAGAGACCATGTCTCTAGGAAAGAGGACAGGAAGTAGTTCAGGCTATAGAATGAACTTCTCAGACAGCTTTTTCTTGGACCACAAGGTCAAGAACTCATAATCCTAACATTATGGGAGTATGTTTGGTTCCTAGTTTGAAGACTATGCGGCATATGATAGAATATTCAGAGGCAGCACGGTGGTCTGCAGGAATAGAGCCAGGAAAATCACAGATTCTGACTTTCTGTCCTTGCTCTGCTTCTAACTTTGCTCATCACAACCTTGTCTCTTGCATTTTATCCTTGGGCCAACATATTTTTAAATTTTATGTTTATATGATATTCTTTCCAGCTCTTTTTATTTTGAAAAATTTTAATCCTACAGAAAAGTTGTAAAAATAGTACAGTGAAAACACATATGCCCTCTACTTACATTCACCAGTTGTCAATCTTTTGCCAAATTTGTTTTCTCTCTAGGTATGGTTTTGTGTAAATGCTCACACACACCCAGACACACACTTTTTTTATGAATGATGCAAGAGGTTTAAGTAAGTTTCTGATATCTTGACATTTCACACATATATATTAATACTTCAAGCATATTTTGCTTAAGACATATGAGACATATGACATTCTTCTATGTAACTATAATATGTATATCACATTCAGGAAAAGTAGCACACTTAGGAAGTCTAACACTGATATACTCTTATTTAATATTCACTACAGCACTGTTTACAATAGTCAAGACATGGAAGCAACCTAAATGTCCATCAACAGAGGAATGGATGAAGAAGATGTGGTACATATATGCCACGGAATATTACTCAGCCACAAAAAAGAATGAAATCATGTTATTTGCAGCAACACCAAGGGACCTAGAGATTATCATAGTAACTGAAGTAAAGCAGAGAAAGACAAATATCATATAATATCAGTTATATGTGGAATCTTTAAAAATGATACACATGAACTTATTTACAAAATAGAAACAGACTCACAGACTTAGAGATGAACTTATGGTTGCCAGGGTAAATAATGGGATAAGGGATAGTTAGGGAGTTTGGGATCGACATGTACACACTGCTATGTTTAAAATGGATAATCAACAAGGTCTTACAGTATAGCACAGGAAACTCTGCTCAATGTTATGTGGCAGTCTGGATGGGAGGGGAGTTTGGGGGAGAATGGATACATGTATGTGTATGGCTGAGTCCCTTCGCTGTCCACCTGAAACTATATTGTTAATGGCTATACTCCAATATAAAATAAAAATTTTTTAATGAACTCATTTACATACAGAAATAGACTCACAGACATAGAAAACAAACTTATGGTTGCCAAGGAGGATAGCAGGGGACAGGGTGCTGGTGATTAGATAAATTAGGAGTTTGGGATTAACATATACACACTACTATATATGGGGCTTCCCAGGTGGTGCTAGTGGTAAAGAATCTGCATGCCAATGCAAGAGATGCAAGAGAAATGGGTTTGATCCCTGGGTTGGGAAGATCCTCTGGAGTAGGAAATGGCAACCCACTCCAGTACTCTTGCCTGGAAAATTCCATGGACAGAGGAGCCTGGTGGGCTACAGTCCCCAGGGTTACAAAGAGTCAGACATGACTAAGCACTGCTATATATAAAATAGATAAAACAACAAGAACCTACCGCATAGCACAGAGAACTCTAGTCAGTATCTTGCGATTGAGAGAGTCATTTCCTAGGCAGGTTGATAAGAAGGCTAGGGGTCCCCAAGGAGAGAGGGGTCTGGAATTCTCAAGGAGGAAGAAAGGACAAACATTTTTTCCTTCTCTATACAAACTTAAAAGGTTTCTCTTAAAATTCTGTGTTACCATAGTGACATCTGATATCACCTGAAGTTAACCAATGCCTTTTTCTTATGGAAATGTTTGTCTTAAGCTATGCTAATGTACTATGCATCCACCCCAAACTCTGTCCTCAAGTTGGTTCCGCCTTTTGGGCTCAGAACCTACTTGATAAACCAGTATGTTATACTCCTATATTGTTCCTCTAATCTATGTAAATGAAACTCTTTGTATGGTGACCTGCCCTTCTTCAAGATTCAAGTTAATCATTTTATGGCCCAAGACAAACCATTTGGAGCCAAGGTTATCCCAAAATACATCTTATGGGTGAGGGGCCCGGTGCCATTCTAAGTTAACAGGCTGCTGGTGACTATATAACATCCAGCTGAAGACTAGCAAGCGGGTACTCTTTCTACCCCCTTCCGATGCCTATGTCAGAAGCTTTTCTATCTCCTTTATACTTTAATAAAACTTTGCTACATAAAAGCTCTGAGCGATCAAGCCTCGTCTCTGGCCCTGGATTGAATTCTTCTCCTCCGGAGGCCAAGAATCCCAGCGTCGTAATTCAGCAACAACCTTTCACAATAACCTATAATGGAAATAATCTGAAAAAGAATATACATATATATGACTGAATAATTTTGCTGTATACCTGAAACTAGCACAACACTGAATTAACTATACTTTAATTTTTTTTTAATGGTTGTAAAAAAAGAGAAAAGAGATATCATTGAAAACAGTCATTTCAGATGGACTATGTAAGGATGAATGAGACAAGAATGCAAAAAAAGTAAGACTATTTTAAAAGGTAGGTAATAATTCCAATGATGATTTTTACTTGTGTAGGATAATCTAAGTGCATGACACCTAAGAATGTAAAAATTGACACAAAGAAATACCAAAAAGCTGTACTGAACATGTCCTCATCAGCACAGTAATAGAAATTTTCCACATGTAATCTAGAAAGTAATTTGTATCATTTAACATAGATTTTAAGCCCCAAATTTATATTTATAGTAAAATTTTCTGCCTAAGTTTTTAATCTCATTTGTATTTACAACTATTTTCAGATTTTATTTGATAGGAGGAGAAAAAATGAATGAAGAAAGAAAAAGGAAACACAAAGTATTTTAATTAGAGAAAATCACTGGATTCCTGGTAGTTGAATTTATCATCTGAATGAGTCTTGGCATAAAGCATAGGTTTATAAGGGGATTTCTTTAATTCTCAGGGTTTCTATGTGACACATGCTATTAACAACTATGCAATACTTTCCACTCCCACTGAAAGTGAAAGTCGCTCAGTCGTGTCCAACTCTTTGTGACCCTATGGACTATACAGTCCATGGAATTCTCCAGGCCAGAATACTGGAGTGGGTAGCCTATCCCTTCTCCAGCAGATCTTCCCAATGCAGGAATTGAACCAGGATCTCTCCTGCACTGCAGGTGGATTCTTTACCAACTAGCCTCAAGGAAGCCCTAGAACTGAGAAGAGTAGGAGCTTTCATAAGTTATTTTAAAATAAATAGTGGTTGTATATATAACCTACATAAAGCTGAACTATATTATGCTCCAGTCTTAACATAGTGCTCTTTTCAAAGAAATGTCAGTTCAAAATTCAAGAAACAATTTCGAAAGAAATTTCTTTTTTCTGATACAAATGAACTTATTTACAAAACAGAAACAGACAAGACTTAGAGAAGGAACTTATGGTTACCAGGGGGAAGGGTGGGAGAAGTGATTGACATATATACACCACTATATTTAAAATGAATAACCAACAAGGACCTACTGTATAGCACAGAGAACTTTGCTCAATATTCTATAATAACCTAAATGGGAAAAGAATTTGAAAAACAATAGATACTTGTATATGTGTAACTGAAGCACTTTGCAGTACACCTGAAACTAACACATTGTTAATCAAAGATACTCCAATATAAAATTAAAAAAAATTTAAGTAACTTAATTCCTAAAATTTTTTAGCAATTTAAAATGCTTTTATTGTGAAGCTCTAAAAAAAAAAACAAAAATATCTTACAATACACGCAAATTCAGAAACAAAACCAAAAAAACCCCAAATCTTAAGAGACAAAAAAGGAATCAATAATCTATTTTTCAAAGAGAAAGCAGGAGAAGCAAGAACTTTTGTTTCAGACAGACCTGGGCTTGAATTCTGGCTCCAGTACTCACTAATTATATGACTCAGGAAAATGACTTAACATTCCTGAGACCGTTTTCTAATCTAATATCTCAGACAACACCTTCCCCTCTAGGGTCACTGTATTAAAGGAGAACAGTATAAGTAAAAGAGATAGTACACAATAGGAGTTCAATAAATGATGGCTGATATTCTCTTCCAGCACTGGCATATGTAATTTTCACATTGTTATAATCACCATCTAGCAACATTCTGTTTTGTTCCTCTTATAAAAATAAAACAGATTTGTCACATTAATAAATATCCTGAAAAAGCAATTTAATTTTTTATGAAATAATTTTCAAGATTCCAGAAAGGGATTCTACTACTATTACACAGGAATAGGAGATATTCCCTCATTTTCTTTTTTGAGGTATAGTTGACAAAAATCATATTTAGGTATGTGATTTGATGTTTTGATATACATGTTGTTGTTGTTCAGTCAACAAGTCATGCCCAACTCTTCAGAACCCCATGGACTGTAGCATGCCAGGCTTCCCTGTATACGTTGATATACATATACTTCATAAAATAATAACCATAATCAAATTAACTAATATATTACCCCCCCCATAGTAACCTTTTTTTTTTCCTGTGTGTGTGGTAAGAAAACATAAGATCCACTCTTTTAGCAAATTTCAAGTATACAATACAGTATTGTTGATGATAATTCACATTACTATACATTAGATTATCAGAACTTATTCATCCTGAAACTTTGTACCACGTGACCAGCATCTCCCCATCGCCCCCTCCATAGAGCCTCTGGTAATCACCATTCTAGTCTCTGCTTCTACCAATTCAACTATTTTAGATTCCACATTTAAATGAGATCATACAGGATTTGTTTTTCTGTGTCTGGCATATTTCACTCAGCATGTCTTCCAGGTTCATCCATGGTGATGCAAATGGCAGGATTTTCTTCTTTTTTTAAAGTTGGATAATATTCAATCCTCTGCACACCCACATCTTCTTAATCCATTCATCTGTTCATGGACATAGACTGTTTTCATGCCTTGGCTATTGTGAATAATGCTGCAATGAACATAGGGGTGCAGATATCTCAAGATAGTTGATTTCATTTCCTTTTGGTTTCTATCCAGAAGTGGGATTGCTGAACCATCAAGTAGTCCTAGATTTCATTTTTTTAGATACCTCCATGCTATTTTCCATAATGACAATACCAACTTGCATTCCTACCAACAGTGCACAAGAATCCTCTCTTCTTCACATTATTGCCAACCCTTGCTATCTTTTGTTTTCTTGATAACTGCCATTGATGCTTTTGAACGGTGGTGCTGGAGAAGATTCTGAGAGTCCCTTGGACCACACGGAGATCAAATCAGTCAATCCTAAAGGAAATTAGTCCTGAATATTCATTGGAAGGACTGATGCTGAAGCTGAAGGTGGCAAATACTTTGGCCACCTGGTGCAAAGAGCCGACTCATTAGAAAAGACCCTGATGCTGGGAAAGATTGAAGGCAGGAAGAGAAGGGGACGACAGAGGGTGAGATGGTTGGATGGCATCACTGACTCGATGGACATGAATTTGAGTAATCTCCGGGAGTTGATGATGGACAGGGAGGCCTGGCGTGCTGAAGTCCATGGGGTGGCAGAGAATCAGACACAATTGAGCGACTGAACTGAACTAATCCTAACAGGTGTGAGGTGATATCTTACTATGGTTCTGATTTGTATTTCCCTGATGATTAGTAATGTTGAGAGCCTTTTATTGTACTGTTGGCCATTTGCCTGTCTTCTTTTGAGAAATGTCTGTTTATGTCCTTTGCCCATTAAACTGTGGTGTTGTTTTCTCTTGCTATTGCGTTGTAGGATTTCCTTATATATTTTGAATATTAACTTATCAAAGATGTGGTTTGTAAATACTTTCTCCTTTTTCACTCTGTTGTTTCCTTTGCTGTGAAGAAGTTTTTAGTTTGATATAATCCCACTTATCTATTTTTTTTTCTTTGCTTTTGTTGTCTGTGTTTCCAGCGTCATAATAAAAAAGTCATAGCCCAGATTAGTATCAAGAAGCTCTTTCACTATGCTTTCTGATAGCAGTTTCATGGTGGGTCTTACATTTAAGCCTAATCCGTTTTGAGCTGATTTTTGTATATGGTGTGAAATAAGGGTCCAATTTCTTTCTTCTACATGGGGACATCCAGGTTTCAAAGAACCATTCATGAAGAGACTATCCTTTCTCCATTGGGTGTTCTTGGCACCCTTGTTAAAGGTAACAGACTGCAGATGCATGGATTTATTGGGGGGCTCTCAACACAGGAAAACTTATATTTTCCTCCTTTTGCCTTCTCTTTCCATCCCCCAACCTCATATCTCACAGGCATGACAGAGACCAGAAAGGGTTCCAGAATCCTCCATCCTTTCTCAAACTCATTTAGGGGTAGCTTTTTTCTCTTTCTGCCTCCTTGATCACCTTCCAGCTCTCTTCACTTATCTTCTGCTAATACCTGCTGCCCTTTTTGGTATAAATCAATTAAACTCGTTCAAGTACCTATTACTTGTCCCCTTCACCCATTACTCAGACCTGGAGCCTAAAGTGGGTTAGGTTCTGGATAATTTCCCCACTCATATATATCTGTTACATATTAGTTACAGTTTAGTGCAGCTGCCAACATGTGCCTTATTTAATGCAGAACAAAAGTGAAAGTCTTATACTATATTTTGTATCCAAAATACTTTCACATATACAAAAGTAAGTATTTGAAGGACGGAGATGTTTTGAAAATCCCCATGGAAACTTGACTTTCTGGTACCTTCCAAGAAATTGCTTTTCCTTCTCATGAAAAAGAGACTTTATTATATATTTTTTTAATAATAAAAATAAAATGTATGTATTTATTACTAAATCAATACCAAACTGGTCACCCTTTCCACTGAGAGATTTTACCATATTTGTGATCACTGTTTTAAAGCAACAACTGACAAATATTGGGGCTTCCTGGTGGCTCAGTGGTAAAGAATCCTTCTGCTAATGCAGGAGGAGACGCAGGTTCAATCTCTGGGTTGGGAAGATCCCTTGGAGTAGGAAACGGCAACCCACTCCAGTATTCTTGCCTGGAGAATTCCATGGACAGAGGAGCCTGGCAGGCTACACCCCACTGGGTCGCCAAAAGTCAGACACGACTGAGCACTCGTGTGCACTCACGCCAAATACTGCTGTATCTTTATGTGGAGGTACCTACATGCTTGTACCCAGAATAAACAACAACTGTAAATCCCATCCTTACATTTCAGGATCCTAAGGGCAACCCCACGTCATCCTAATCTATGCAGAAAGTTTGTTTGGTTGTTTAAGGTTTAATTTTGGATTTTGCTTTCTTGCTTTTGTCCTGGGAAAGTGACAAAAAGTCAGAGCACTCCTTCTGTCCCACAGGATCCTAGAAAAGATGGCCCAGAAATTCCCTGAAAAAAGACAATTACAGACCACACACATTCTCATCTAACCTTCTCTACCATGTATATCCACTTCTTTGTGTAAGTAAGTAGCACTAGCTGGGGACCAAGAACTATTTAAATGTTTAAATTTTCTTGGTCCACAGAGTCTACAGAGTGCCATCACAGTATTTTTTTCATGTTGCCACTAGGCTAAAATAAATACCTACAATTTCCATCTATTAAAAGTTGAATTCAAACAACTTAATAGGTATTTTTATGTCTTAATGGTTTACTGGGCATTTGAAAAGATTAATTGAAAGAAAAAAGCATTTTTATTTCATTCTTACAAAACTGAAGCTGTGCATCTCAGATTGGGACTTGAACCCACAGTCTTTTAACTGAGATCACAAGACTTAATGAAGTTCAGTTTCTTGATGTCTCATCACAAAAGAATTCAGTGAGAGACAAAGTGATAGGTAAGAAGTGGATTTACTCAGAGAGAAATACACTCCACAGATGGAGTGTGGGCCATCTCAAAAGATGAGAGGCCCTGAAATATGGGAAATATGGAGGGGGGGTGTGTGGTTAGTTTTTATGGGATGGGTAATTTATAGTCTAATAAGAGGGAAGATTATTCTAACTATTTCAGGGAAAGGGCAGGGATTTCCAGGAATTGGGCCACTTTCCACTTTTGGGCCTTTTATGGTTAGCCTTAGAACTGTCGTGACACTGGTGGTCATGTTATTTAATGCTAATACATTATAATGAGCATATAACGAAGCTCATCGTCCACTGGAAGTCGACTCTTCCACCATCTTGGAGCAAGTTGATTCTAACCAGTTTTTATCATGTCCTTTGGCTATGTTGGGGCTTCCCAGGTGGTGCTAGTGGTAAAGAACCCACTTGCCAATGCAGGAGATGTAAGAGACATGGGTTTGATCTCTGGGTTGGGAAAATTCCCTGGAGGAGGGCATGGCAACCACTCCAGTATTCTTGTCTGGAGAATGCCACGGACAGGATAGCCTGATGGGCTACAGTCCATAGGGTTGCACAGAACTGGACACGACTGAAGTGACTTAGTACACACATATGGCTATATTCTTTTAAAGGTTGTGCCCTAAAAGGTTGTATCTTGTTTTGAAACTAGTTACCTACTAATAGGATGTGCATACCTGTTGGGCACTGCAGTTTCTCAAACCTTGAAATCTGACTGGACACCACCACAGTCATTTCTTGTTCCACATTCATTCTAATATGGTATTTGATTTTTTCATAGCAACAACCAAAACCCTGGCTTGGCAAGAGGTGATCAAAATGATAGAGTAGGAGGATGCCGAGTGCACCTCCGCCCCCCCCCTGCCGCCCACAAACACATTAAAAAAACACCTACATGTAGAACAATTCTCACTGAAAACAAACTGGCAGAAAAGCTCTTCTACAACCAAGGCTGTACAAAGATCCATGCAGAGTTGGGGAGGAAGGGAAGAGAAGCAATCAGATTGGGACCCACACCTATAGGAGGAGACACCAAAAAGAAGGGTATATCATGGGCTTGGAGATCCTCCCTGGGGAATGGAGGGTTCAAATCACATGTTAGGCACCCCAGCCCTGAGGTGAAACACGAGGAAGATGAGTTTTCTTGGCTGGTTTGAAAACCAGTGGGACTTACAGAAGGGCTGTAAGAAGCAGACTCTGCTCATAAAGTACAGGCACACAAACTTGCTTATGCCTGAAACAAGGTGGAGGAAGCAGACTGAAACTGCCTAGGACTCTGGCCAGTTTCCTGCGACCATCTCAGCATGTGCCCCAGACTCTCTAGCACAGGCACAGCTTCTCACTAGAGTAAAGGCTAGTGGGAAGGAGAATGCACCCTTAGGGGGCAAGAGCCAGTTCAGACCAGGCACAGCATCTGAACAGAGCAAGAGTGGCCATTAGTGCTGTAATGATAAGGTAGAGGGTCCCCAAGAAGAGAAATATGGCTTTCTTGACATGAGAAGGCATTTTGGCTTAAGCCATTTTGTGATCTAATCCTGACCGCAATTCTTGTCCTCAACAGGTCTCAGTAATTAAGGATCTTAAGGGAACAAAAGAATGCAGAAATATTGCCTGTTATCAGACTAAGAGAAGTAACAATAGCAAAGATAATACATCAGTTGTAAAGACTCCCAGTTCTGTTTCAATGGTAAAGATCAGCCTGAAGCACTCAATCACCAGATCACCTGGAACCTAAGGGATGATGATGTAGACTTTTTCTGTCCCTTGTGACTTCAATCGACTAAAGTTTGTACTCTGTTGACCAACCAAACTCCTTCATGAATATGTATATACCCTTAGCTTAAAACTTCTCCAATTTTGCTATTTAGGGAGACACTGCTTTGGGAAAGATCCCTGATGTTTTCCATATTTGCTACAGATAGTAATAAATCCTTCCTCCTCCTGATCTTTGGCTTGGTTGTGTCTTTTGGCTTGACACCCATCAAGAGGTGAACCCAGTTTTTGGTAACACTGGCACTTGCAGAGGTGGTAGATTGGGAGTTGTCACGAGCTCAGACTGGCATGCCAGGACCATCCCAGCATGCCCTCTGGCCCACGCCTGGTACCTGCTCCAGCCCCTCTTGTTTCACCGCTACTCCCCTCTGCAGAAAAAGTGCTATTGCTGAGAAGGGGGAGACTGCACACATAGAAGGAAATAAACCAACTTGGAGTCAACCCTCAGGGCTTCTTCTCCAGCATCTCGTGACCTGACCCCATCCTCGATAGGGAGGTGATGGCCACTGAGCATAAAAGAAGCTCCTGTTCCTGGCTTGAGCCCCTCTATCTATCCTGTTCTACCTATTCTATCTATCCTGTTCTATCTGTTCTATCTTGTTCTACCCTCTATCTGTCCTGGCTTGAGCCCCTCTATTTCTAGCCCCACCTCCCGCCAAGGTGATAGTTGCCAGATCTCCCACCAAAGTCACACAGATAGCATAGGGACACTGCCACAAAGGACACCCCTTCAGGACCAGGATACATAACTTTGA
>SJXQ01012908.1:210421-224288 GCA_006408695.1 Aepyceros melampus
AGATACATAACTTTGACCTAATTTCATAGAGACAGAGAAAGCTAAAAAAAAATGAGAGGACAGAGGAATTTGTTTCAAATGAAAGAACAACAACAAACTCTGAAAAAGCACCTAATGAAACAGATAAATAAATTATCAGACGAAGAGCTCGAAGCATTAATAATAAGAATGCTAACTGAATTTGAGAAAGGAATAGGTGAACATACGGAGAATTTTAACAAGGAATTAGAAAATACAACAACAGAACCTGTTAGAGTTGCAGGATACAATAAATGAAATGAAAAACACACTAGAGAATTAATAGCAGACTAGGTAATACACAAGAATTATAAGTGATCTGGAAGATAGAATAATGGACATCACTCAATCAGAACAACAAAAAGAAAGAATTTTTTTTTTAATGAGAAGGATGTCTGAAACAACATCAAGTGCACTAACATTCATATTATAGGGGTCCCAGAGGAGAAGAGAGAAAGGGGTTGAAAATGTATTTGATGAAATTATGGCTGAAAATTTTCTAAACCTGAAGAAGGAACCAGATATCCATGAACAGGAAGCACAGAGAGTCCCAAACAAGATGAACCCAAAGAGACCCACAGCAAGACATATTATAATTAAAACGGCAAAATTTAGATCAAATTCTAAAGGTGCTAAGGGAAAAGAGTCATGTACAAGGGCACTCCCATAAGGCTATCAGTAGACTTTTCTGAGAAACTTTGTGGGACAGAAGGGAATGGCATGAGATTTTAAAAGTGCTGAAAGGGAAAAACCTTCACCTGAAGATATGCCACCTAGCAAGGTTATCCTTTCTTTGGAAGGAATGATGCTAAAACTGAAGCTCCAGTACTTTGGCCACCTTATGCGAAGAGTTGACTCATTGGAAAAGACCCTGATGCTGGGAGGGATTGGGGGCAGGAGGAGAAGGGGATGACCGAGGATGAGATGGCTGGATGGCATCATGGACTCAATGGACGTGAGTCTGAGTGAACTCCGGGAGTTGGTGATGGACAGGGAGGCCTGGCGTACTGCGATTCATGGGGTCGCAAAGAGTCGGACACGACTGCGCGACTGAACTGAACTGAAGGTTATCATTCAGATTTGAAGAAGAAATAAAGAACTTCTCAGACAAGCAAAAACCAAAAGGGTTCATCAGTACTAAACTGACCCAAAAGAACTGTTAAAAGGTTTTCTGCAATTGGAAAATAAAAGGCTACAACAAGAAGTAAGAATTTCTAGGAAAGGAAAAATCCCACTGATAAAAGCAAATATACAGTAAAGGTTGTGGATCAACCTCTTTCAAATAAGTCACTACGAAGTTGAAAGAAAAAATTACCATAATTACAATAAACAGTAAAAGGATAAGTATTAAGATGTAAATATGACATCAAAAAACCACAAAATGTGGGTGAGAGGAATAAAAAATATAGATCTTTTAGAATGTTTTTGAACTTAAATGACTATCTCAAACAAGTAGATATAGTTATCGGTCAACATATATGAACCCCGTGTTACCCACAAATCAAAAACCTTTAATAGATACACAAAAACAAGAGAAAAAGGAATACAAGCATACCACTAAAAAAATCACCAAACTACAAGGGAAGAAACTAAATGAGAAGAAAAGAGCATAGAACTACAAAAATAAGCAGAAAACAAGTGAAAAAGTACATACCTACCAATTATCACTTTAAAAGACAGTAGACAAAATGCTTTAATCAAAAGACATAGGAAATGTCATATGATGTCACTTATATGATGTCACATATGTGGAATCTAAAATATGACAGAAGCGAATTTATCTATGAGAAAGAAACAGACTCACAGACATAGAAAACAGACTTGTAGCTGCCAAGGGGGAGGGCTAGTAAGGGCGGGATAGATTAGGAGTTTGGGATTGGTAGATGCAAACTATTATTTGTAAAATGGATAAATAACAGGGTCCTACTGTGTGGCACATGGTGGTGGTTTAGTCACTCAGTTGTGTCCGACTCTTGCAACACCATGGACTGTGTAGCCTCGACAGGCAATTCTGTCCATGGGATCCTCCAGGCAAGAATACTGGAGTGGGTTGCCATTTCCTTCTCCGGGGATCAAACCGGGTCTCCTGCATTGCAGGCAGATTCTTTACCAACTGAGCTACGAGGAAAGCCTGTATGGCACAGGAAACAATATTCAATCAGTTCGGTTCAGTCGCTCAGTCATGTCCAACTATTCAATATCCTGTGACAAACCATAATAGAAAAGAATATGAAAAATAATGCATATATATATATAACCGAATCACTTTGCTGTACAATACAAATTGATGCAACATTGTAAACAACTACACTTCCATAAATAAATTTTTAAAAGATATATGGTAGCTGATTGGATTTTTAAAAAACAAGATTCATCTACATGCTGCTTACAAGATACTTTGTTGTTTAGTCACTAAGTTCTGTCCTACACTTTTTGCAACCCCGGACTTTAGCCCGCCAGGCTCCTCTGTCTATGGGATTTCCCAGGCAAGAATACTGGAGTGGGTTGCCATTTCCTTTTCTAGGGGATCTTCCTGGGACCTTCCAGGGATCAAACTCATATCTCCTGCATTGGCAGGTGGATTCTTTACTTCTGAGCCACCGAGGAAGGCCATAAGAATATAAGATTCTATATACTATATACAAATTATTTTTAAAAAGTCAAATATATATACTGTATATCCATCTACTAATATATTAAATGTATATAATATACACCCTGTGCCTTAGCCATGGCAACTACTATCAACTGATTCATGTTCCCAGACTTTTTCTATATAAAGATGTTGAAAGCATTAAACATCTAGGTTGCATAAACTTTGTCACCAATGTTAAGCTCAACTTCTATTTATTAACTAACTCCAAAGCCCCAAGGGGCTTCCCTGGTGGCTCAGAAGATAAAGAATCTGTCTTCAATGCAAGAGACCCAGGTTTGATTCCTGGGTTGGGATGATCCCTTGGAGAATGAAATGGCTACCAGTGCACTCCAGTATTCTTGCCTGGAGAATTCCATGGACAGAGGAGCCTGGTGGGCTCCAGTCCATGGGGTCACAAAGAGTCGGACACAACACAAAGCCCCAAAGTGAAGTTATTGGGTCACCCAAAAAGTTCATTTGGTTTTAAGTAAAAATAAAAAGCATTTTTCATTTTCACCAAGAACTTTAATGAACAACATATTCACTAACCGAACGAACTTTCTGGCCAATGCAATGAAAGCCCTTTCTAGAAGTTTGTCTTCAACATATCATTCACAGTATAAACTGCCTTGGATTACTTACTTACTTCTTCCTCTGCTTCAAATGCTTGTTTCTTTTTGGATGAATAGTACAGTTAATCACTGGGAGGCAGGAGCTTTATTCTCTGCCTCTTAGGATGAGGTACTTTTCCAATGTATTCTTCTAAGTCTTCCCACCTCCCACCATCTAGTTAGATAATCTTTTCAGCTTGGCTAGTCTATGTAGCAGACGCTATCAGGACCCACACTTAACGCTTATTTTCCACTCCAGAGGTCACTGCAGGACACTCCCTATGCACACTGGTGGTTTCCTGAATCTCTGTATTTTCTGGACCAGGAAGCACACCGAAAATGTCTGGATATTTTGAATTAACAACTCCAGGGCAATCCTTGGGACTTTAACTAACTAATAAGGGGTGAGAATAGATAAATACTCCAGCTTCCTTAATGCTCAGCACAGCGGTTCTGAAGTACGTTGTACTTAGTGTCAAAGGGGCTCTGGCTGGATTGAGCCCCAGTTGCCTGATCATTGACACAACCTTAATCGGTTTCCCTCCTTCTTATCTTACTTCCTCACTCTCACTGTGCTTCCTGAGGTCACCTCCCAAATAAGCTACTTGTCTCCAAATCTTTATCTCAGGGTCCTGTTTTGGAGGACTCTAAACAAAGGTAACCACAAAGAAACATGACTGTCTACAACACTAGTTTACATGTCTAAAGGGCAGAACTCACAACTAGTTTTGCCCTTATCTTGAGATGCCAAGATTAGTCAGGAAGTATGCAAAAAATATTGAAATTTATGAACAATTTCCTTTATTAAGTATGAGTAAGACTAAATTCAAGATGCTGTGAAATGGTACCATTCTTACTGAGATTAGGTGTGAAGTCTGGGCAGGCCACTAGGGATTGGTCCTACCAGTGTCACCCATCCTGTTTCAGTGGAGAAATTCCTAGGTTTTCAGGAAAAAAAAGTTTTTCTTGAAGAGTTTGTATTCAGCCTTTCAACAAGTATTCATTAAGTGCTGCTGCTGCTAAGTCACTTCAGTCGTGTCCGACTCTGTGAGACCCCATAGACGGCAGCCCACCAGGCTCCCCGTCCCTGGGATTCTCCAGGCAAGAACACTGGAGTGACTCTTTATATGTCCTGAAAAAGAAATAGTAACTCTCATGGTTGGGCAGATACTGTAATTGGCTTTCTTAACACAAATTCCAGTGTTGGTAGTGTTTCAAGTATAATTTTCCCATGGGGTGTTTGCATATTTTTACTGAGTACATTGTCATGGCTGCCTTATTTCTGACTGACTTCTATCCAACCTCTTTCTGCTTAAACTAGCCAGAAGAAAACTGTTGTCTATAACTAAGAACCTTGATTGAGAAAATTGTAAACATTAGGCTTGAAGAAGGTTGCTAAAGAGACACACCCTGTTCTGGGGAAGAGGCATACACGCAAAAGCATGAGAGGGGCTCAGAGTGCCATTTTTGTGTGTCTTGCATTAATGACCCCTACAGAGCATCCGCTATGTACATGGGATGACTGGTCCCTTGGATGTCACCAGCTTCTTTCCTTGACCACTCTAGTGCCTATGAACAAAGCGGTTATGGTGGCGGTGTTGAAGGCTCTATATGACCCCCCAACAACATGGATTTCCTTTCACGATGGCCAGCCTAACTACTGTCACTGCTGAATACCCAGACTTCCAGCAGCAGAAACCAATGCTGTGCACTCAAAACGGACCACTACTCAGGGAGATTAGGCAGCCAACAGCATATGCTGTCAAACTTTACAATCTTTGCCAGTCTTTAGGTTACAAAGGCTATCTCTATATAGTTTCAATTTGAATTTCTCTTACTATGAGTGAAGTTGATTTTTTTTTCAATGTTTAAGGGCTATTTTCTTTTCTTTTTCTGTGAGTTAGCTGTACATATATCTTACCAATTTTTCTGTTGGGTTTTGTTGTTTTCATCTCAGTTTTAAGCTCATTACATGTTAAAGATGTTTACCCCTTGATTATAACATAAGTTGCAAATTTTTTTTTTTACCAATTCGTCATTTGTCTTTTTACTTGTTTTTCTTTTTCTGCATGGAAAACTTTTTAACTTTTATTTGATCAAATGTATCTATCTTTTTTCTTATTGCTTCTAAAATTTAAATCATAGTTATGAAAGTTTTCCCACTCTTAGGCTGTAAAGGAATTCACCCATATTTTCTCTTATTATTTGTATACTTTCATTTTTCACACTGAGAATTTTTATCTATATGGAATTTATCCAGTGTTAGGAATAAATAAAATTTTATCTTTTCCCATATGGCTAGGCAATTGTTCCAGTGCCACTTATTAGAAAATTCTGCATGGAAAACTTTTTAACTTTTATTTGATCAAATGTATCTATCTTTTTTCTTATTGCTTCTAAAATTTAAATCATAGTTATGAAGTTTTCCCACTCTTAGGCTGTAAAGGAATTCACCCATATTTTCTCTTATTATTTGTATACTTTCATTTTTCACACTGAGAATTTTTATCTATATGGAATTTATCCAGTGTTAGGAATAAATAAAATTTTATCTTTTCCCATATGGCTAGGCAATTGTTCCAGTGCCACTTATTAGAAAATGTTTCTTTTCCTATGATTGAGATAAGCCTTTTTCAGTTCAGTTCAGTCGCTCAGTCGTGTCCGACTCTTTGCGACCCCATGAATCACAGCACGCCAGGCCTCCCTGTCCATCACCAACTCCCGGAGTTCACTCAGACTCGTGTCCATCGAGTCAGTGATGCCATCCAGCCATCTCATCCTCTGTTGTCCCCTTCTTCTCCTGCCCCCAATCCCTTACCATATACTAATTATTCATGTGAGCCTGTTTCTGGATTTTTAATATTCTATTGTATTTGTCCACTCATGTGCTGATTTCATGCTATTTTAATTATAAAACTTTATAATATGTCTTCATATTTGTTAGAGCTAGCTCTTTTCATTGCTTTTTTTATTAAGGGATATATATTCCGGCCTATTTATTCTTCTAAGTGAACTTTATAATCAACATTGCTGCTGCTGCTAAGTCACTTCAGTCGTGTCCGACTCTGTGCGACCCCATAGACGGCAGCCCACCAGGCTCCCCCGTCCCTGGGATTCTCTGGGCAAGAACAGTGGAGTGGGTCTCCATTTCCTTCTCCAATGCATGAAAGTGAAAAGTGAAAGGGAAGTCGCTCAGTCGTGTCCAACTCTCAGCGACCCCATTGACTGCAGCCCACCAGGCTCCTCCATCCATGGGATTTTCCAGGCAAGAGTACTGGAGTGGAGTGCCATTGCCTTCTCCACAACATTGCTAGCTCTAAGGAAAAAGACTGATGAAATTATATTGAGATTATGTTGAATTTATAGATTAGCTTATAAAGAATTCACATCTTCATGCTCTTACATTTTCCTATCAATGAACATGCCATGCCTTTGTACTCTTTGATATTTTAGAAGTGTTTTATAGTTTCTTCATAAAGATTTTTCACATTTCCTATTATGTTTATGCCTAGGCACTTTACTTTCTTTTATTTTGCTATCATAAATGGTGTCTTCTCTTTCATTGTTTCTTCTAACTGGTTATTACTTGAGTGTGTGTGTGTGTATGTGTATGTGTGTTAAAGGCTTTTGATCTCTTCAGGCTAATTTAATATCCTGCTATTTAAATGAATTTTCTTGTTTCTTCTATTTTTTTCACTCTTTTGGGTTTTTCAGATATATAATATCAGCTGCCCCCCTAAAAGGATAGATTTTACCTCTTCCTTTCCCATTATTATGCCCTCTATTTGATTTTTACTCTCTAACTGCATTAGCTAATACCTCCAATGCAAAGTTTAAAACTCATGGAGACAATGGACCTCCTTGGCTTGGTCCTCTTTCGCTTTAGCATGAAAGCTTCTATCATTTCCTTATTCAGTAAGATATGGTCCTTTGGGGAAACATGTGTGTGTTAAAATCATGTTGTGGCAATATCCGTAAAGTCCTATTTTAGCCATACTCATCATGAAAAGAAGGGAGAGGGCCCAAATCAACAAAATGGAGATGAAATGAAAAAGGAGAAGTTATAACCAATACCACAGACGTAGTAAGAATCATAAGAGACTACTACAAACAACTAAACACCAACAAAGTGGACAACCTAGAAGAAATGGACAAATTCTTAGAAAGGTACAATCTCGCAAGGCTGAACTAGGAAGAAATAGAAAATATGAATGTTCTCAATTACCAGTCCTGAAATTGAATCTGTAATTAAAAGATCTCCAATGAACAAAAGTCCAAGTCCAGATAGCTTCACAGGTGAATTCTACTAAACATTTAAAGAAGAGCTAACACCTATCCTTCTGAAACTATTTCAACAAATTATAGAGGAAGGAATACTTCTGAACTCATCCTATGAAGCCACCACCACCCTGATACCCAAACCACACAAAGATATCACAAAAAAAGAAAATTACAGGTACTTCCCGGTGGTCCAGTGGTTAGAATCCACCTTGCAATGCACAGGACATGGGTTCAGTCCATTGTTGGGGAACTAAGATCCCATGTGCTACAGAGCAACTAAGCTGTGTACCGCAACTAGAGAGTCCTGTGCTACAAAGAAATATCCCACATGATACAATTAAGATCCTGAGTGCTGCAACTAAGACCCAGGGCAGCCAAATAAATAAATAAACAGATAAATACTTTGTTTAAAAAGAAAATTACAAGCTAATATCACTGATGAACATAGATGCAGAACCGCATTAACAAATTGAAGAATGAAAGCCATATGATCACCTCAATAGATGCAGAAAAAGCTTCTGATAAAATTCAACATCCATTTAAGACTATCCAGAAAGTGGGCATAGAGGGAACATGCTTCAACATAATAAAGGCCATATACAGCAAATCCATAGCTAATATTCATACTGAATGGTGAGAAGCTGAAAGCATTTCCTCTAAAATCAGGAACAAGATAAGGATGCCCACTCTTGCCACTTTTATTCAGCATAGACTTAGAAGTGCTAGTCACAGCAATTAAAGAAAGGAGAAATAAAAGGAATCTAAACTGGTAAGGAAGAAGTAAATCACTGTTTTCAGATGATATGATACTATACATAGAAAATCTTAAAGACACCACTGGAAAACTAGTAAAGCTCATCAACAAATTTTGTAATGTTGCAGGATACAAAATTAATGTATGGAAATCTGTTGCACTTCTATACACTAGTGACAAAATATCAGAAAGAAAAATTAAGGAAACAATTCCATTTACACCAAAAAGAATAAAATATCTAGGAATAAACCTATCTAAGGAGATAAAAGATCTGTACTCCAAAAACTATAAGACACTGATGAAAAAAATTGAAGACAACATAGATGGAAAGATATACTGTGCTCTTGGATTGGAAGGGTCAATATTATTAAAATGACAATAATATCCACAGCGATCTACAGATTCAATGCAATTCCTATAAAAATACCAATGGCATTTTTCACAGAACTAGACAAATAATTTTAAAATTTATATGGAAACACAAAAGACCCAAATAGCCAAAACAGTCTTGAGAAAGAAAAACAGAGCTGGAAGAATGATACTCCCTGATTTCAGACCATTATACAAAGCTTTAGTAATCAAAAGAGTATGGTATGGTCACAAAAACAGACATGAAATGGAGCAGGATAGACAGCCCAGAAATAAATGCATACAGTTATGGTCAATTAATCTTTGACAAACGAGGCAAGAATATACAGTGGAGAAAAGACAGTTTCTTCAATAAGTGGTGCTGTGAAAATTGGACAGCTACATGTAAAAGAATGAAATTAGAACATTTTCTCACATCATATACAAAAATAAACTGAAAATGAATTAAAGACTTAAATGGATGGAGAAGGAAATGGCAACCCACTCCAGTATTCTTGCCTGGGAAATTTCATGGCAGAGGGACATGGTGGGCTACAGTCCATGGAGTCACAAGAGTTGGACACAACTTAGCAAGAACCACCACCACCCACCTCACTAAGCTTAATCATTTCTAGCTTTTGATTTAAATTGAAAGACGTGTGAATCTTCCTTTGTCAGAATAGGGTTATTAATTGGCTTAATATCAATATTGTATCTCAGGGAATAAGGAAGCCCAAGGAGAGTGAGAAAGATGAGGGAACAGCCTGATTCATGGAACAGTGAGAACACATACAGAATTTATCTATTAAGTTCACTGTCTTATATGAGCATAGTTCTTGGAGCCTCAAAAAAATTTCAATTGTAACATCAAAGATCACTGATCACAGATCACCATAACAACTATAACAATAATGAAAAAGTTTGAAATACTATGAGAATTACCAAAATGTGACACAGAGATCTGAAGCAAGCAAATGCTGTTGAAAAAATGGTAAATGGTGCCAATAGATGGCTCAACACAAGGTTGCCACAAATCTTTAATTTGTGGGGGAAAAAAAGAGAATAAAATGAAACACAATAAAATAAGGTATGCCTGTAACAAATTACCAATACATGCAACAAACTGATGAATCTTTAAAATATTAAGCTTAATAAAAGGAGTCAGACACTAAAGAGTATACACTGATTTATTCCATTTGTATGAAGTCCTTTCCACAGTAATAGATACCAGATCAATGGGCTACTTCTAGGGCCACTGACTGATTGCTGGCACACACAAAAAAACTTTTTAGGTGAAAAAATGTTCTGTATCTTGACTGGGGGTTCACTTGTCAAAAACGACCAAAAGTGTATTAAAATCGGTGTATTTCACTGAATGCTAAGCCTCAATAAACTTTTCCAATAAAAAAAGACTTAAATGGAATACCTGACATCATAAAACTCCTAGAGGAAAACATAGGCAGAACACTCTGTGATGTAAATTGCAGTAATATTATGGATCATTTTGAGCATAACTGTCAATTCTTAAATGTATAACAGATAGGTCACATTATTTATCTAAAAAATGTCTGTTAAGTAAAATATGACACATAATCATAGTAGCATCACAGGGAAGTGTTCCAGAATGTCTAACCTGGGAAATATATAACCCAAGGAGAGGAGTGTCACACGTGTCAATCACCAATTCAAAATGCGCTATGTTGTGGGGCAGGGGCAATAGAGCATAGAGGCCCTCTGAATGAAAAAGGCCCAGAGTAGAATCCTAACTTTGCAACTCACTTTGTGATCTTGAACAAATTACTCAACATCTCAGAGCCTTCATTTCCTTTTATGTAAACTGTGATAATGAGAGTAGCTACTTTAAGGATTATTGTGCTTTGTGCGGTAATCATCCCAGAAGATTTAGTTCACAACTTGGCACAAAATAAATGTTCACTAAAGGGTAGCTATTATCATTAAGTGCCAAAATGAATAGTAAAGATAATAAACACCATGAGGGGTCTCTGGAGGAGGGGGGTGCTTAAGCTGGTTCCATGAAAGCTGTGTAGGGTTTCAATAGACAGAGGGTTGAGGAAGAAAAAGAGGACTTTTTAGGTAGGAAAGAAAGGATCGCTAAAATTCAAAAGGTCATCCCAAAACAGTAATTGATTTACTTTGTATTTTTTAAAAGGTCCCACTGCCTTCTAAGAGCATCATTATTTAAAATTTGATTTGCTTTCCTCATTACATTTTGCAGAATACTTGAATATGAATAACATGTTTTATTATGCATGTGAAAGAAAAACATTTTGAATCAAATTCCATGCTATCTTTAAGGCCCCCACTGATCCATCCTTTGTCTTTTTTTTTGGTCTAGTTGCTATTTTGCACTTTAATTTGACCCTGTCTTTTATTTAGTTGCACCTATTACCAGAATGCTTGTTTAAATATTTTGAAGTGTTTCCTATTCAGTATTTGATGAATGTTTATTACTGTAATACATTGTTCAGAAAAATGTACCATATCCCACATCAGTCATTCCACTCCATTATCCACGGGGTCTAAACTATTTCACAGTCATTAAATGAATATGTTATTTGGGAATTAAATCAATGGAAAGAAAGGAAAAGGGCATCCAAAAGTTGTGAGGAGGGAAGGGAGACAGCAATGAGGCTTAGGAAGAGAATAGCTTTCCCTGCAAGCAGGAAATACATAAAAATCCTCAGGCTTTCCCTTCCTCTCCTTCCTCACACTGTCTCCCAGTCCACTAAATGTAGTACAAACTTGTATTAATCCCTCTTCCAGACTAGGGTGAGGAGTGTGGAGGGTGGTTGTACAAACATCTATAGAACATATTGTCTTCCCTTGTGTTGTCTAAGAAGACCCTCCCCGCCCACAAGCCAAGAATTTGAATGCCAGTTGCTTATTTGGGAGGTAAACCTAGAAAATATCAGTGTGGGAATGAGGAAGTGAGACAGGAAGGGGCAGGAAGCCAATAAAGGGTATGGTCTTGCCAAGAAGTTATCAGGGTCATTCATTCATTTATTTAAAATAATAAGTGCCTCCTCGAGAAATTCCAGAAAAAAATATATAGTGACAAAATGTGAAGGGTCTGAGGTTCTGCCCTACTTGTAAGCTATTAAGTTAGCCTGCCACAGATTCATACTCATGGAAGCTGCCAGAAGACAGGGTGGAGGCGAGGGAATGTGTCACTTGTGGCACAGCTGGCAGCTCCTATATCTCACAGGACAAGGGAGAACAGCCCAGGTGGATGCTGCTTATACAGTATTTATCACCAAATTCCCATCCCCCATTGGCTGGGGCTGTTGCTGGGGCATTCATTCTGTGGCATTTCCGGCCCACTGATCATTCCACCATACTTAGTTGCCAGAGCCAGTCCTGATCAAAATGTGGAGTTGGCTTTGATTGACAACCTCCCCTTCTTCAAACTTTCCCTAAGGTGATTCTGTCTCCATCTTCCCCAGGAGAAGATGAGTCCGCACCTTCATGTATCTTGATCTCTTCTTTTATTCCCAGTGAAGTCTGCCTTTGTGAACTCCTCATGGGGGCTTCCCAAGTGGCGCTAGCAGTAAAGAACCTGCCTGCCACTGCAGGACATGTCAGGGACGCAGGTTCTATCTCTGGGTCAGAAGGATCCCCTGGAGGAGGAAATGGCAACCCGCTCCAGTAGTCTTGCCTGGAGAATCCCATGGACAGAGGAGCCTGGCGGGCTACAGTCCATGGGGTCACAAAGAGTCAGACACGACTGAAGCAACTTAGCACAGCGCATGACACGACATCTCTACTAGGGGCGAAATGGCTGGCAGCAGTCATTTTAACCATGGAACTGTGATGGAGTCTTAAAGCTAAAGATATAAACACCCTATCTGTGGAGACTTGAGATATCAGATAGCAAATGGAGGAGGCTATGGGGAAATGCCTACTTCGCCAAAGCTGGGATTTCCTGGGTGATCCACAGCTGGCCCGGGAAGGTCAGGGCCCTGGCCTGAGTGAGTCTCCTGGGCATTGGTGACATGAGCCCTTGGATTTCCCTGTGGCCTCTTACTCTTCTGTCTGACTCAACTCTGTACTCAATCACTTTGATCTGCGTGTATGTGTGGGGGTCCTAATAATCTTCCTAAATCTATATTTTGTCCATTTTCCTCTTCCTCCTACATCAGTGGACTGAGAAACAAAATTCCCTTGTTTCAGAAGCTGGGTCATTGCGTAAACAAAGTACACAGAGGCTCCATTCTCCCTTATCCCAAAACACTCAAGTGAGAGACCCTGCTCCCTTCTCCCATAATTCCCAGCAATGTAGCTTACAGATTTGTAATCAGCTAGTACCACCCTCCAGGACAAGGAGCATCATGGAGTGGGAAGAATCTCAAGTCCCTAAGAAACAAACACTGCCCCCTGGGACTTTCCTCCTTGTGTCCAAAGTTAACACTGTAGCTCATACTGCTGAACTCAGTGTCTTTCCACTATTGCTGAGATCTATATGAGAAGGCAATGGCACCCCACTCCAGTACTCTTGCCTGGAAAATTCCATGGGTGGAGGAGCCTGCTAGGCTGCAGTCCATGGGGTTGCTAAGAGTCGGACACGACTGAGCGACTTCCCTTTTACTTCTCACTTTCGTGCATTGGAGAAGGAAATGGCAACCCACTCCAGTGTTCTTGCCTGGAGAATCTCAGGGACGGGGGAGCCTGGTGGGCTGCTGTCTATGGGGTTGCACAGAGTCGGACACGACTGAAGTGACTTAGCAGCATATGAATTTCAATCCCCCACCTTTCTTATCTTCAGGTTCCCTCTAGGCAAAATATTTTCCAGTGCCTTTTCATATCCATGAGATAATTATTTTGGGCACTTAGCAGATTATTATTACTATTATTGCTGTTGTGGCTTATGATATGGCTCATAAGCCACATGGTCATAGCAAACACCCTCTTCCAACAACACAAGAGAAGACTCTACACATGGACATCACCAGATGGGCAACAGCAAAATCAGACTGATTATAGTATTTGCAGCCAAAGATGGAGAAGCTCTATAGAGTCAGCAAAAACCCGACCGGGAGCTAACTGTGGCTCGGATCATGAACTCCTTATCGCCAAATTCAGACTTAAATTGAAGAAAGTGGGGAAAACCACTAGATCATTCAGGTATGACCTAAATAAAATCCCTTATGACTATACAGTGGAAGTGAGAAATAGATTTAAGGGACTAGATCTGATAGACAG
>SJXQ01012908.1:225316-299215 GCA_006408695.1 Aepyceros melampus
TATGCAGGTCAGGAAGCAACAGTTAGAACTGGACATGGAACAACAGACTGGTTCCAAATAGGAAAAGGAGTACATCGAGGCTGTATATTGTCACCTTGCGTATTTAACTTATATGCAGAGTATATCATGAGAAATGCTGGCCTGGATGGATGAAGCACAAGCTGGAATCAAGATTGCTGGGAGAAATATCAATAAACTCAGATATGCAGATGACACCACCCTTAAGGCAGAAAGTGAAGAGGAACTAAGAGTCTCTTAGTGAAAGTGAAATAGGAGAGTGAAAAAGTTGGCTTAAAGCTCAACATTCAGAAAACAAAGATCATGGCATCTGGTCCCATCACTTCATGGAAAATAGATGGGGAAATGGTGGAAACAGTGGCTGACTTTATTTTTTGGGCTCCAAAATCACTGCAGATGGTGACTGCAGCCATGAAATTAAAAGACGCTTACTCCTTGGAAGGAAAGTTATGACCAGCTTAGCATATTAAAAAGCAGAGATATTACTTGGTCAACAAAGGTTCGTCTAGTCAAGGCTATGGTTTTTCCAGTGGTCATGTATGGATGTGAGAGTTGGACTATAAAGAAAGCTGAGCGCCAAAGAAGAATTGATGCTTTTGAACTGTGGTATTGGAGAAGACTCTTGAGAGTCCCTTGGACTGCAAGGAGATCCAACCAGTCCATCCTAAAGGAGATCAATCCTGGGTGTTCATTGGAGGGACTGATGTTGAAGCTGAAACTCCAATACTTTGGCTACCTGATGCGAAGAGCTGACTCATTTGAAAAGACTCTGATGCTGGGAAAGATTGAAAGCAGGAAGAGAAGGGGACGACAGAGGATGAAATGGTTGGATGGCATCACCGACTCAATGGATATGGGTTTGGGTGGACTTTGGGAGTTGGCGATGGACAGGGAGGCCTGGTGAGCTGCAGTTCATGGGGTCACAAAGAGTCAGACACGACTGAGCGACTGAACTGAACTGAACTGTGGTTTATGATTATTCAGGAAAAAATCCTATGGCTTCAGAAATACGTCCTTGTCTTATACATTTATATTTTTCCAATTGGTGGTAATAGGGAAAATAAGTGCAAAACTGAAGGTCAACAGATACTGACTTCACAGCACCCCTTGCAGCGGAAAAAGTCTGCAGAAGAGGAGTTAATCCTCTTAGCAGACCTCTGCCATGGTTCCCCAGAGCCAGGTTCAGAGGCAGAATTCTCTAGTCCAAACACCACGTCGGTGATGCCTCCCTCCCATGAGAGCCTGGGACGCTAAATGAGTCATCATCTCTTTCTTCAGAAGTTAAATGCTTCAGTTAAGAGACAGAAAGAAGGGCTTCCCCGGGGCCAGTGGCAGGAGACACAGGTTTGATCCCTGGTCTGGGAAGATTCCACATACCATGGGGCAACTAAGCCCGTGCACCACAACTACTGAGCCTGTGCTCTTGAGCCCACAATCCACAACTACCGTGCCCCGCGTGCTGCAACTGCTGAAGCCCACATGCCTGTGCTCCCCAACAAGAGAAGCCACCACAATGAGAAGCCTGCACATCGCAACTAGAGTGTTTGCCCCCGCTCCCCACAACAAGAGAAAGCCTGCGAGCAGCAATGAAGACCAGCACAGCCAAAAGTAAATAAATAAACAATTTAAAAGACAGAAAGAAAATTGACAGATGGGAACACCGAAGGTACAGCAACCCTATCCTACTGAGAGAAGTTTGAATTGTTTAGGAACTTGGACCATAGAGGTCTTTTACTTTGCCCCCTTTCTACCATCTCTGAGATGGAGAAGGTAGACATTTATTGAGTGAATCTGGGCTGTGGAGAAAGCCAGATCTGATCCCACATGAATTTGCTGATCAAAATTATTCTGTCTGGTTGTTTCCAGATAACTATTAGGGCTTTCCTTGCGACTGCTTGCACAGACATGGCTTTGTGGATTCAAGTCTCTCCTGCTGAGCTTGGGGCGGGGAAAGCAGAAGTAGGTATAGTCACTGGGTGCACACTTGGTTTCCCCTTTCATTCCTGCCTGCGGCCCCAGCCCCAACCACAGGCTATAGAGCCCAAGGGATCACGGCAGAGTCAGTCCTCCAAGACAGTCCTATTTGTTTTTGGCACAAACCACCTCTGAGATAAATGAACGAGAAAAGGTCTGAATGCCCCCAGCCATAAATTTACCGCTCTGGTTTGTGACAAAAGAAAAAAAAAAAAAGACTCATAAATTTGTTAGTCTCTTTAGTCTACCTGGAATTAATTTGTGTGTGTGGTGTGAGATAACAGTCTGATTTCTTCTTTTCCCTTTTTACACACAGATATCCAGTTCTCTCAAATCGTTCATTAAAAAGCGCATCCTTTCTCCTCAATCTGGACTACCTCTTCTCTGTATCATGTCTATGACTGTGTAGACCTGTTTCTATTGTGTCACACTGGTCCCTGTCTGACTGTGAATCCTCAGCTTGAAATGTGACATGAGAGAAATAAACTTTGCTTTTTAAGCCTCTAAACTTTAGAGGCTGTTTGTTACAGCAGTAGGCCTTCTGTAATGAATACAGGAATTGGTACCATGAAAGTAGAGCACCGCTATAACAAAAGCCTAAAATTTTCAGCATTTGCTTAATGCCTAGGTAGCAAATGATGGAGAAATAAATAGAGCAGGCTAGAAAGCTGGGGTCCCCAAGACAGCGGGTATGACTATAACCCAGCAGGATCCTATGAGGGCCCTTCCTGGGACAGACCCCTCCCCCATATCCTCTGCTTTAGCTCCTCTCTGAAGTATCTGGGTAATAATAGTATCTGATGCACATTTCATGAGCTGTTTTACAGATGCTAAAATCACCACCAGGCAATTCCCTGGCAGCCCAGTGGTTAGGGACTCTGCACTTTCACTGCCAAGGGCCCAGGGTTCAATCCTTCCCTAGGGAACTAAGATCCTGTAAGCCACTTGGTGAGGTCAAAATAAAATTTGTTTAATTAAAAATTATGAAACACCACCAAATGGAAGAAATTAACTTACTTGATCATCAGCACGTAGCCCCTAGATCTCGCGTCTAAAGGATTGATAATGTTAACCCCTGTGACATGGCCCTGTTACCCAGCATCAAATACCCTGCCTCACCTGGCCTTTAAAGATGCTTTGCCTTGGGATCCTTGCTGGGTGCCCTGCAAGAAATGCTGCACTTTACTTCACCACAACTTGGTTTCAGTAGACTGACTTTACTGAGCACAGGCAAGCGGATCCAAGTTTGCTTGGGTGGCACAGCTGTTACTCTGTTAACCTGAAAAGTGCGCTGTCCACCTACCAAGCCAGTAGCTCTAGGGTAAAAACTAGAATGCTAATGTGTAGTGGTTTCTCTTTGTTGCTTTAACAAGGAATTACAAGAAAAAGATGAAACAGCCAGTTTGCAAGCAGAGGTAGAAGGGAACAGAGAGAGTCATTATATTAAAAGCTTCACAGGATTGGAAAATCCAGCTGCTCCTGGACCTAAGAGATCCATCTTTTCATCAAAGTTTATTTTAAGATTCATCAAGGCCTCTATGTCAAACCTGAAGACAAACAATGGACCCAGCGGGGAGGCAAGGATCAGATTGTGGTCATCATTCCTCCTCTGAGCAAATCTATTGTTCCAGATGGCAATAAGTTAGCATACATTAAGAGATAAGAGGGGCAGAGATAATAAGGAAGGAAAGAATAAAGCAGCCCTAAACATTCTCTCCAGAAAATTATTTTGATTGCACTCATCTCACACACTAGCAAAGTAATGCTCAAAATTCTCCAAGCCAGACTTCAGCAATACGTGAACCGTGAACTCCCTGATGTTCAAGCTGGTTTTAGAAAAGGCAGAGGAACCAGAGATCAAATTGCCAACATCTGCTGGATCATGGAAAAAGCAAGAGAGTTCCAGAAAAACATCTATTTCTGCTTTATTGACTATGCCAAAGCCTTTGACTGTGTGGATCACAATAAACTGTGGAAAATTCTGAGAGAGATGGGAATACCAGACCACCTGACCTGCCTCTTGAGAAACCTGTATGCAGGTCAGGAAGCAACAGTTAGAACTGGACATGGAACAACAGACTGGTTCCAAATAGGAAAAGAAGTACATCAAGGCTGTATATCGTCACCCTGCTTATTTAACTTATATGCAGAGCACATCATGAGAAACGCTGGACTGGAAGAAGCACAAGCTGGAATCAAGATTGCCGGGGAAAATATCAATAACCTCAGATATGCAAATGACACCACCCTTATGGCAGAAAGTGAAGAGGAGCTAAAAAGCCTCTTGTTGAAAGTGAAAGAGGAGAGTGGAAAAGTTGGCTTAAAGCTCAACATTCAGAAAACGAAGATCATGGCATCTGGCCCCATCACTTCATGGGAAATAGATGGGGAAACAGTAGAAACAGTGTCAGACTTTGTTTTTTTGGGCTCCAAAATCACTGCAGATGGTGACTGCAGCCATGAAATTAAAAGNTTCTCCCTATAGATTTTAGTCTTTATATAATAAGGAACACTTCCTAATTCTGAGAAAGGGTCAATTCCTAGGTAGTGATTATAGAAATAGGAACTAGCTTTTAAATAAGATGTACTGATATCAAGGAGGACTTGGTAAAGCAAACGTCTGATGACTTTCAATTCCTCCTACATGTTCATGCTGCCTGGTCATTCTGAGTGGTGTGTATCGTGGTTCTGTTCTGCCCTCGCTCGCCTTTGACTGTGGCATTCTAACACCTGACCTGCAAAACTATCTTTAGTGATTGATTCTGTATGCGTATTCCTTCTTCTAAAACTTAAATACACTCTACTGTTGATAGTATTCTGTCCTTAAAACTTGGTTATTTCTAATAATTTAAATATCAAGTTAGATAGATTAGCTTGACAATTCGGATCAAATTCTAAAAGGTACTTTGAATTTCATTAGAGTCTCAGGCAAGTCATTTTCCAGAGAGTTATCTTTAATGTCTATGCTAAATAAATAACATTTACACACATGACAAAACCATCACAGGTTCTTGTAAGAATCCAAGGTAAATGTACAGAGGCGCACCTACTACTTCGAAGTCTGAAACCGAGCATCTGCATACAAGCAATCACTTTGAGTAAAATCTTCCAACCTTAATTACTCCTTCTTAAAAAATTTTAAATTCCATATTGGACAAAACAGATACAAATGTATTTGTGCAAATGAACTTTAAAAATATAGTATGGCTTAAAAGTCATCTGTTATTTCTGCAGCCTCATACTATATGAGCACACTTGAGTCATCGTCATTCTGCATTGGCCATTATCAAGGGAACACACTGTCACATCTACAGGCAGTATAAACCTAATTACATCCAGAAGGAACAAAGGATTAAAACGCTATTGAAGCAAATTTCTAGGGATTTTTAAAGACACTGAACATTAATGGAATTTGAGAAATAAGATCTGCAGGGCTTATCTCTCCCTTTATGTGTTGAGATTTCTTGGAGAAACTTCATCTGACCTAGGAGTAACAAGAAATCAGCACAACTCATTTCATTCTATCACACGTTAAAAAATAAATTTCATCCAATTCTCAAAAATTAACTTCTTATAAACCCAGTCAACAATTACTTTAAAAAAGTAAATTGTAACCTCTGCTTTAAGAGTTCACAATAAAATTAAAGACAGCTTAAATATTGCCATAATTAAGAAAAACAAGAATTCAAGTTGCTTGTACAATGAAATTAAATTCATCACATAACAATCATCCTGAGCTACAAACACATCAATTACCTTGCAAGTCATATAACCAACTGATAATTTTATATACATTAATGACAAGTACAACATTTACCAATTATAAGTCTACAGGTTTACTTGTTGGTAGTAGTTGAACTTTTCCAAAAGGATTTTTTGGAGAACCTTTATACCAGATCCTCTCTTTTTCTGATGGTTTTCTAAGGACCCTGCTGCTTACGCCAGGGGGAAAGACCTTATCATTACTTACAATAGATTTTACTCTATCATGGTTTATTAGATCATCCAAGGGTACCTTAATTTGGTTATTAGATATCACTTCTTGTTTACAGACTCTGGTGGGCCCAAGAGAAGCAGTCACAGAGTCTGGGTGCCTCTTCATTTGTAAGAAAGATGTAGAAGTTACCTCCATGCTTGATTTTGAAATCATATCAATATCTGACTGCTTGCAAGATGAAGACTTCTGTTCTTTGGACCTGATCTGGTACATGGATGGGAGGAATCTTTTATCATACTTTCTACACAAGAGGGAAGAGCACTCTCACAGCTCACTGATTTAACCAGAGAAGCAGTATCACCAAGACTCGCTAATTTACGCCTTGGAGGTTGTCCACCACACTCAGACAAAGAACTGATTCTTCTCACTGACTGACGGACAGGCGTACGCTGAAACTTAAGAGGTGACTTAACTTTTGTCCTATTTGGTTCATTTAAAGAGAGCTTGTTAAACCACTGTATGTGGTCTGAAGCCCTTCCATGTTCTGTCATTTGTAAACATTCAGAAACCGTTTCTTCACGTGTTTCCACCAGTGACTGCTGTTTAGTGATTCCCCCAGGACCAGGTTTTGACAGGTTTGCGCTACTGCACGTGCTCTGTTCCGAGGAAGAGGTGCTAGCCACAACCTCCCTAGAAGCTGTGTGTTTCAGTAAATTCTCTTCAATCAAATGTTCATGCTCCTTTAATTTAGCATTGAGGGTATCCCTTGGGGACTCTTGTTTCCCTACACGTTCATCACTTCGCAACTCCTGCTTGCTTAAATAATCTGTTGGTATATTCAAATGAATGTTGTTTTCTAGTTGTATCTTCATCTGAGTTGAGTAACATTTTATAGTGGCTTCTCTATCTGATTTTTGAGGCTGATGTAGTGAGAAGTCTCTTTCTGAAAAGCTATCTTCATCGTTACCGGTACGGTGTCCATTTGATTCTATCACAGTCAAATTAGTCTTCAAGAGATTTTTCTCTGGGCTACCTTTGGTAGAAGGTGTTTCATTCAATTTTACTTTCTCCACATTAGTTAATGATGACTGCTTGTGATTTATCAATGCATGAAGATTACTTCCAGATTCAGAAAATGCTTTCTGAATTTTCACCACAGTCTCTGTGGTCAAGTTATTTTCATCACCACTAAGAGAGCGGCCAGTTATGTTGTTACTGTGCTTACTGTGTACATTAGGAGGGGTGAGCTCATATGAGCTAACAGTGGACTTTTCAACATCATATCAGGCTCCAAAGAAGAGTTCTCCACCTCAAGAGTTCCATCTATTGGAGAAGTTTCATTTCCATCTACTTCTTGAAAATCTGAATTACTAGGTCCTATCCAAGATATCCGGTAATTTGTTCCACTTAGTCGCTCTGGAGTTAGTAAGTTTTCCTCCGACTTACTGATCTTTTTCGAATCTTTCTTTGTTAATCTTTCATCAGTATCTGGGCTAAAAAGCAGACCTGTTTTTACAGAGTCAATCCTATTTTTTAAACTTTGTTGATTTGCAAGTCGTCGACCAACATTTTCAGATCTATTGACACCAGAACACTTATTTCCATCTTTGCTATTTTCCCCTAGATTAAATTTCAAATGAAGAGATCTTCGAACCTTTTCTTTACGGCTGATTTTAGGAGAGAAGCAGCCTGCTTTTCCTGATTCCACCCTGCAGACTTTTTTGCTTGCAAGCCTTTTACTTCGCCTTAGCACACTTGTACTGATCAAATGGTTTCCACTGATGGCGACAGGAGAGAATGAACTCTGAGATGACCCTTCCGGGCTTGTATCACAGTGAACTGATATTGGTGTAGAACTGCTACTGAAGAGATTACTTGGCAACAACTCAAAGTTAAAACTGTGCTTGATGGACTTCCTTTTCTTACTTGAGAAACCATGAGACTCTACCGGCATTTTACGCTCTACCGGCATTTGGTGTGAGATTTGCTGGTGAAATGGATACCTGGGCAATTCTTTCCTGTTGAGGTGTAATAGGTGTCCTGTTAGATTTAAATTTATTTAATGCTCCACTAACAAAATCTCCTACACTTTGTCTTCATTTTCTCTTATAGTCACCAGGAGTTTCGTCATCGCCTTCTTCAAAGCCTTCTAGCGATGGAATAGCACGGAGACCATCAATACCCAACATAGCTGGTATCTTTTCTAGGATAAAATCTGGAACATGCCCGATTTCTGATGCATAATCAATGAAAGTTTGTACTACTGCAGCCTGTAATTGTAGCTTTTTTTCTGTGTTAGAGACATCTTTTCATGTCCTTCACTTGTATGAAGAAGATTTGGTGCAAATATTACAGCAAGATTGCTGCTATCCATCTTATTCTCACTGGACCTAAGAGAAACTTTCCTGAGAAAGTTAAAGAAGTATCTTAATATATCAATTGTGTGGTCAGCCATAAGACAGGAGAGCAACAATGTAGCTTTATTCTTCTCCTCTGGTTTTAATAGTTGAGCTTTGAAAAGTGCTTCATGCAAATCGGCAGGGAGAATGGGCTCTGGCAATTCTCTAAAAAACTGCTTAAGAAGTCCCCCGGTATCACAAGGAGGTGCAGAAGACAGGCATCTCTCACCATGATGGAGTTTATGCTTTAGCGCTTTTAGACAAATAATAGATCCTGATTTCCTAAAAAGCCCTTCTGTATGAACATGTTCTTCTAAAGACGTGCAAGCATCAACAAGAAAACTTGGAATATTTCCATATTCTGGTATAACGGCCTGGGGCAATGCATTTAATGGTACTCCAAATATTTTACCTATTTCCGTGGCTGCTGTTTCCTGTCTCCTGTGATCGCACTGGGCACGGCCACCCTTGACCTTAATTCCATAGGCAGCCCGAAGCTGCTGTACAACCGCCAAACGCACCAGCCTCTGATCCAACATCCCGGACATATCGCTCACTCTCGGAGGTGCGATCTGAGTCCAGACCCTCTTTCGCCACCAAGTCTTCCAGTTTCCAAACACTCTCAGTTTTGCGCTCAGCTCCGCTGCCTTCCGGCCCCGTCTGACAGTCTTCCGGCCCCGGACCCCAGCCACTTCCACGGCTTTTTCCTCTATCCCTTATACACTTTCACCGACCCTTCTCTTAGCTCTGTGCCACTCCTCACCTTTCCTTCACTTTCACTGGCCTCCTTTCTTGTCACTTAATTCTTTCAGCTACTTACACAGATTTCCCTTCTTCCTCTCAGATCCTTTCAGTTCCTTGCAGCACGCCTGTTACCAGCTTCTCACTACTTCCAGCCACTCTCTTCCAAACCTCCCTTTGTCTCGTCTCTCTCCGAACAGAAAAGACTACCCTTCTTCTCGCCCTCCGGACCCCAGCAGGCTCAGCTGAGCGTCTGTCCCTGCGACCCCACGCCCCCCACCCTAGCCCAGCCACCGGACCAGCCGGCTGCTCAGGGGCCTCTCCCAGTCCCGGTCCCCGCCCGGGCTGGTGGCCGCCGTCACCTCGTTTCACACGCTGCTCCCTCCCTCCCCCATCAGCCCGCCGGCGGCCCCGGCCAGCACATCCCGGTGCGCCTACTGAAGTCAAACGACCCTCTTCATTCCTCCGCCCCCACCGCCTCTGCAGACACCGGAGGCAGCGGCCCGCCCACCCTCGGTTTCAGCCCAAGCTCAAATGGCTGCGCCAAATAGCGCTCCGCACTCTGATTGGTCCGCTCCTCTTTTCAAAATCAGGACCCCGGAAGGTGGCCAGGCGCTGCCTGTCCAGGGCGTTACTGGGTTACCGGCCGGGGGCGGGCGGCGGGGCTGGGCACGGAGGGTGTGGAGGGCAAAACTAAGAAACACAGAAGCCGTCATTTATAGAGAAATACTGTCTATTGTGTATTTTAAAACACTAGGCCTGAACCCGAGATAATATATTTGGGGAAATGTAATAGATACCTCATTCTCTCTCTCTCTCTCTTTTTTAAGATCTTGGCGGAGGCTGAAGGCCCTTTTACGAAGAAACTGGTTCTACGGAATCGTAAGGGAGGCCATTTGGTCGGGATTCATCAACGCTGATTTTAGTAACCCGAAGCCGGAATGTTTGGTGGAAGCTTCGGCTTTGGGAACGGGTCCATACTTAGGGGACTGATGATGACGCCCAGATCTTTGCGTTTAGGTAGTTAAAATACAACAAAGAATACCTGTCAAGAGAGAGTGGAGTGCGGGAGGAAAGTCTAGGGGAGGCGGCCGCTGCAAAAGCTTCATTCGGTGGGGTCTGGACTTAGACCACGAAGGAGACTGGCTCCCGGCCCTCACGGTGCAGAGAGCGTGGTTTATCTTGTTAACAGGCAAGACTGCAATACCCAGCCCTCGTCCCCGGGCGGCTTTTCCATTTTCAAACGTCAGCAATCCCATCAGGGATTAAATATTTTTAGGGCTGGAGATGTGGATTCAAATACTACATACAATACAGCATACGTTTACTACCACCCATGCCTCAGTCCCATGTAAACTTGGCAAGAGTAGCAAAAACTAAAACAAAAAAAACTTTATCTGCCTTACCCAGTTGTGTGCTTATCGCCTAATAGTGCCAGAGGCCAAATGAGCTTCATTTGCCCGACTTGAAAGGGTTTAAGTGGGAAACAGTTTTCTTAGAAGCGTTTTGTTTCTTTTGGAGTTCAGGTACTTAAATATTCTACCTTTTCCAATCTAAAGAGGATGCCCTGAAATGGAAACAAGCATGGCAACCCACTGCAGTATTTTTGCCTGGAGAATCCCATGGAAGGAAGAGCCTGGCGGGCTGCAGTCCATGGGGTTACAAAGAGTCAGACAGGACAGAAGCGACTGAGCACACACGTGCAGTTTGGTACAGGGTGAGTGAAACCAGACACGATTTTGGCCCTCCAAGGTGGGGAGCAAGGGAGAATATCAACCAAGTAATTATATGAATGGGGACATAGTTATTAACTAAGAGATATGCCCTAAGGAAAGGAATATTCTATGATAGGATAGGGTACAATGAAAGATCCTTGATGGGGGTGGGGTGATGTAACAATGAACTGATCTGAAGAATCAGCAGAAATTAACTTTTAAAAAGTGAAGGTGGGATGGTGGACTGGGCCTAGCGTTCAGGAGACAAAAACTACAGAAAAAGCCATCAATTTTAACAGGACCAGAGCGTCAGAGGCTATACTACACGTATTTCTCCTCTTTTCTTCTTGCTTCAGATATAACTATAAAAAATTACTTATATGGTTTTTAGCCTCCTCCTTTACCCAAACTTCCCTTTGTTTTGGGTTTTAAGACCCACTGTATCTCTTGAATATTAATTTTTCTAACTATCTTAATGCTTTTTCTTTAAAGCTGAGCTCTTTGATTTTCGTTTTGTACTTTCTTTTAAGATGAAAATACTAGTTCTTAATGTATTGACACAATTATTTACTTGCTTTATTCATATTTATACACACATAAATATATATGTATAAGTAATACATATATATTAACAGAATAAGAATAGCAGTATTGCTAACATAAGACTGCTGAATGAAGTCTAAATTTGCGTGTGTGCTTTTTTTCTCCATATTAGTGTCCCACTGTGCTGGGGGCCAGTGTGAGGAACTCCGTCCATGGCAAAGGTCATGAGAAAGGAGGCTTGGCATACGCAAAGGCTTGATCAAGCCTCAGGAAACCCCCTGTTCCTAAGCATCTACCCCCAAAACCAGAGTCTGTTTTATGCTCTCACTTATACCTCTGACTTTACTGGGGGGCTCTCCCCCATAACCATTTCTCTCGGAGAAGGAGTTAACTTGCAGCTCCCGTTGATAAAATTCCTGGGCGTGACAAGAGTGTTTCAGCTTACGAACTCCTCTGATGGTTATCTAGCCTGCCTGTATAGGTTCGTCCGGCCAGATGTGATTATTTACAGCCTCCCAACAGCGAGAGGCAAGAGATGTTTTAGACTTACTAAAGGCAGATTCTTTTGGGAAGTTAGAATTTATTAGTATAGTGGGTTGATTAGGAATTGTATTGGTGAAGGGTTTTTCATTTGTTGTGCTAATAATTGCTTTTAATTCCCTGCCCTGGGTGTGAGAGGGGTGTCTCAGGTCAAACCTCTCCGCTGGCAAGCTAGCTTGTGTGATAGGATTATCCATACTCCTGCCACTACAGAGCACATGATTGCTGCCTCTCAACCATAAACAGCACAGAGAGTTTGGGGTATTTTGAAGGTCTTGGTTAGCATGGGGCTTTTCTCATTGTTGAGTCAATGATTGCCGCCAGGCCTCCACGTCCTTAGGCACCTGGGAATATATTAATCAATGTATTTGGAATATAGAAAAAGAAAAATAGTTTTGATGTTAGCAATACTAGATTTGTTGAGTTAATGAATTTTCTTCTTTGTTATAATCACTGTACTTTGTTATAAATTACTATGTCCTTGCTATGTAAAAATGTAACTTTATCATTATCTTAAAACTAAATAGATCTTAAGGGGAACATTGGTGAAAGGATTTCACTTGTTGGGCTGATGTTTTGCTGCTAAATCTCCATATTCCCTGCCCTTATAATGAATATAACTAGCATATAAGAAAATTAAGTATTAACCTTTAAGATTAATCATGTTAACCTTGGGTTAAATAAATTCCTTTCTTGATTGTAACCCACTACACCCTCACCCTATAGGAATGCAACTTTATTTGGAGGGTGGTGCCTGGTTTAAGAGAAAACACCCTTGGAAAAAATAAGTTTTTTGGTTATCAGAAAGAGAGGGTCATGAAGTATCAGCAGGCCTCATGGCCAGAAGATGATGTAAAACCCCTAAGACCTTTTTTTATGTAAAGCACCTGATTTTGATAAAGGTCAGGACTGCTGACCCCCACGTGACTCTATTCATCCCTATGTGTAAAAAAGGTATATAAGCAAACCTGAAAATAAAGAAAAGGGGATCAGTTTCTGGAAAGGCTGATTCCCCCCATGTCGTTCTTTCTTTCTTCTTCTGGCTGAATTTCCATCTGGGGAGTGGGTACTCACTAAGCCTACTAATTATGCCTGGGCTTCTAAGATCAGACTGAGGAGGCCTCAGTGCCTCCTCTCCTTCGGGAGAACGGAAAGACGCCTACGTAGGTGGTGATTGGTATTCCACATAAACTAAGTTATTCAGCCTTCTTTTCTCCATCTAAATTTTCCTACTATACTACCATTTCCTAATCTAATCTTATATTTCTCAATAAGTGTTTTTCTCGCCGACTCCGTCTCCACCTTTGAATCACCCTGGATCCACCGGGGCTGGACCCTGGCACCACTGGAAATGTACAGAAAAAATACTGTGTTTTAAATGAGCTAGATATACATCTTCTCTTTGGTTATTATGAATGTACTATAGTTTATTCAGTCAGACCTCTACTGAGGTGGCTTCTCTTGATACAGAAGTGGTTCTAGGGCATGCCGGTAGTTGTGGTGCAGGGGCTTAGTTCCTCTGCAATATGTGGGATCTTCTCTAACCAGGGATCGAACCCATGTCCCCTGCATCAGCAGGTGAATCTCTAACCACTAGGCCACCAAGGAAGTCCTGGGTTGCACTTTTAAAAACTAACCTTTACTGGACTATTTGCTTTGCTTGTCTGTTGTCTGTTTAAACTGTAGTTAAAATACTCAACCTCTTCCCTTAATGAGACTCTGAGTGATAGTAGGAATGTTTTTCCCACTCTCAAGTTATAAAAGAATTTATTTATTCTTTTTGAAAAAATACCAGTATGGTTTCATTTTTAAAAAATTTAGATCTCTGACCCATTTGGAATTTATCCATTGTAGAATAAAGGGTGGGTTAAGGTTTATATTTTTCCATATGGCTGCTCATCCCTAGACATTTTGTCTCACTTCAGCAAACTCCCACCCTACCTCTAGCAGTAGCGGGACCCTGCTACTGAATGCCCCACAGAGCACCTTGACTGATCATTAGACTTTGCCTTTATTTTTATCTATTTATTTTTAATTTTGTCTATGCCCTGCAGTTTGTGGGGATCTTAATCCCCCAATCAGGGATTGAACCCCAGGTCCCTAGAGTCCTAACCACTAGATGGCAAGGGAATTCCCTAGACTTTGCTTCTAGTTAGCACCACTAGGCAGCACACATTTTTCCGTTAGCTATCTCACTCTCTTTTCTGTGAAATTAATCAAGTATCTCTCAAAGTTCTTCCCTACATTTTCTTCTTGTACCCCAGCTTGGGAGAAGATGACTTGAGTAGCTTTCCAAATCAGATCCGGAGATATTCTCTGTAAAGCCAAAGTGATCGGCCTTGAAATCATTGCCTTCAAGGCCTGGCACATTGCACAGACACTATTTCGTTGATTAATAAAACCAAAACATTTGAGAAGATGTCTAAAATTCAGCTTGACTAACAGAAAATAATTTAGTGATTTTCTCAGGTCACTGGAGTTCTCACCAGAATATAGCACAGCGATGCTTCACCTACATCGCTCTCCAAGACTGAGATGTTTGCTCTTCTTTGCTTACAGAAGTATTGGCTACAGATGGCTCATAACCAAGTTCCTTTGAGGACAGAGAATTGCTCTCACAGAAGGGAGCTGCCTCACCCCAGATGACACCTCCTCCTGGGGGCAGTCGGTGTGCCATGTCTGGTCCATGTGGGGGGACATAGACCTGTCCCTTACCTCAGTTCAGGACAACTGAAGGGCCTTCCAACCTTAGAAAGTCTTATAGGATGAGCTGAGGCCTATGTGGCAAGTGTATCACAACTCAGCCTTTCCATCTGTCCAGTCCTGCTTTCCAAACTCATTTGCTCTTGCTATTCCAAGAGTTTGCTCCAGTAAGCCTCCTGCTCACAAATCTTCTCAGTGCCTGTTATTCAGGCAGCCCAACTTAAGGCATAGGGTTCATGCTTTCCCTAATCAGTGCTCTCAGCTAGAGCCTTGCTATCAAAATGCGGTCCATGAATCAGCACCACTGCTGTCAACATGGAAAAGTTAGAAAAGAGTAACTCAGGCCTCACTCCAGATCTACTGAATCAGAATCTGCCTGTTTATAAGGTTTCCAGACGAGTTGTCTGTACACTAAAGTTTAAGATACTCTGGACTAGGCTCAAAGGACAATGGTCTGATCTGATAAATATTTCTTACTGTGGGTTATTAGGTGGGAAAACCCAACAAAATGTTTTGTTGTATTTTATATTATGCAAATAGAATAGAGAGTAAGTGTTACCATCTGACTACTCAGGGTTAGGTCTTTTAGTTTCAGGCCACAGGGTTTTTCTCTTGCCTTTTGAGGTTGCCTTGTGTGGTGTTCTGATATCCAGAAGGGTAGTCCAGGACTTATGACAACTCTGAAATGACAGACAACAGGTGTCAAACATAGAATAATAGCCTGAGACTCGTGAGCGGAAGAGACACATGCAAATTTCTGTCCTGTTGTAGAGCAAGAAATTCCAGCTGTTTTTTTTTTTTTTTTTTTTTTTCAGTGGTGTGAGGGATGGTAGGAAAAATGGAATGGAAAAAGACAATGATAGATAAGCCAAAATGATTAAATAAAAACTATAAGTACAGAAAAGCTTAAGAATTTTTCCATCTTTCACAAAACTACAAAGTGGACAGTTTGATAGAGCCTTCATCCACAATACAGGCTTGATAAGTTATTGAGCACCATTACATGGAAAAGGAAATGGCAACCCACTCCAGTATTCTTGCCTGGAGAATCCCATGGACAAAGGAGCCCAGTGGGTACAGTCCATGGAGTCACAAAGAGTCAGACACGACTTGAGCGAGTAACACATACATACATACACGGATGATATAAATTTATTGATTTGGAGGGTGTTCAAGATATAATTTGAGGAAAAGCAAGTCACAAAGTTATATGAATAGTATGATTGTTGTGCTTTATATGTGTATATAAACAGAAAAACAGAATGATGTTAACAGTAGTTACATCTGAGTGGTAACACAGCCAAGTGACTTTTACATTCATCTTTGTGCTTTTCTGCTATTACCACTTTTTACAGAAGTGATAATATTTAAATATTTATAATGGATATAATGGGTACACTTGAATATTTATAATGGGTATATTGTTGAGGGTTGAATTGTGTCCCTCCAAAAGATATGTTGATGTCTTAACCCCCAGAATCTCAAAATGTGACATTATTAGTTAAAATAAGGTCATACCAAAGTAGGGTGGCCCCTTAATCCAATATAACTATTATAATAAGAGGAGGTACAGTCATGTGAGGTAAGAAAGCTATGTGATGATGGAGAAAGCAATTGGAGTGCTGAATCTGCATGCCCAGTAACACCAAAGATTGGTGGCCCCCGCCAGAAGCTAGGCAGAGGTAAGGAAGTGTTCTCCCCTAGTTTTCAGAGGGAGCATTGCCCCACCAACCTTGACTTCTAGCTTCCAGAATTGTGGGAAATAAATTTCTGTTGTTTGAAGGCACCCAGTTTGTGCTACTTCTTTAAGATAGCCCTAGGAAATTAATACAGATGTTACCTGACAATCATTAAAAAGTATAGTCATTGCCATTTTGAAAATTAAGTGGAGCTGTAATTGATCTGAAGGAAGATGATACTCATCAGCCTGCACAAGGTGACTTCTCCCACAAAACCTTCCCTGAGGCTTCAGAGAGGCAACACTAGAGTCCTTGGTGGGAGCAGTTAGTCGCACGCATCACTTTCCTCCTCCAGGTCTAAATTCCCTTGAGAGGGCAGAGGCCAGATTCATGTTCACTTCCCATAAAATGTAGCCCTAACTTGGACTAAAGATCTCAATGAATGCTTTTTGAATTATTGAATAAGGGATTCCTATTAGCAAGAAAAGCTTTCCCTCCCACTCTTACGGAATAGGATAATCAGACAAACAAAAGCAAGAAAACACCTGGAGGATGAAAACTGAAAGACTCTGGAGTTGGGAAGAACAGAAGGCAGGGGTCCCATAGGCCAACACGTCTGTGGGCACAGACTCCAGATCTCTAGTTGTTTGGAGTGTTAAAAAGGTCTCCTGTCAAACAAATGGACCAATTTCTTCACCATAGGGACTCTAGGGGCTTTTAATACACCATTGTACACTGGGACTTTCCAATAAGAGGAGGGAGTGGGGCTACTCTTCCTGTATTTGACTGGTAAATTATTTTTTCTCTCATTATTTCCAAGCACTTGGTGGTAGGTGTTTAAGGAATGTTCACCATGTTCATGTGAGCCCATTGAGAATACCCTTAGGAGAGAGTGAAGTCAGGTGACCAGAGGTTGAATTCCAGCTCTACCATGTAATTATGGAAAAGTTACCTAACTTGTCTGAGCCCCAAATTCCTCACCTATAGTGGGAAATTAGAGTATCCACCTCTTATAAGACTTACATGACTCATGAAATTATTAGTGTCTTGCCCAGTGCACTGAAGACCTCAATAAATGTTAACCATTAATAAGTATTACAGGTATTTGTCAGTTCAGTTCAGTTCAGTTGCTCAGTCATGTCAGACTCTTTGTGACCCCATGAATCGCAGCACACCAGGTCTCCCTGTCCATCACCAACTCCCGGATTTCCCTCAGACTCACGTCCAATGAGTCAGTGATGCCATCCAGCCATCTCATCCTCGGTCGTCCCCTTCTCCTCCTGCCCCAAATCCCTCCCAGCATCAGGCTCTTTTCCAATGAGTCAACTCTTTGCATGAGGTGGCAAAAGTACTGGAGTTTCAGCTTTAGCATCATTCCTTCCAAAGAACAGCCAGGACTGATCTCCTTTAGCATCAGGTATTTTTAGCTGGTACAAACTCGAAGTCTCAGCCGTCGGGGAACTCTGACAGCTGGAGGAATGCCAAACCATAGGAGAAGTTTACCCCTGTGTGCCTTACGGTGTGTAGAATTCTTCTCCGGGATCTTTTGAATGTGATCCTTTCTCCCTACTCCTTAGAGCAAAGGCGTTCACTCCCAAATGCTGAACACAAGGGGAAAGGACAGCATCCCCATTTCACTGTTAGACTCACAGAGCTGGTGTGAGACTTCCCCTTTGCAAGTGTCCTTCAAAGAGTTTAGTGGGTTTATCTGTGTCTTCCGTGTGCCTTGTGCAGAGAGGTCAATAATACTGTAAACAGAGAAGAGCTCCAGACTGAGTCAAGCAAATTCCAGAAAATTGAAAAGGTCATGGCAGTAAAGTACATTACTATAATCCACAAAATATATGAGGCTTTAAAATCCAAATGCCTTGACTTTTGATCAAAATTTATTGGAGATGAGAAGAATGATCAGTACATTTTTATGGCCAGAATTAAAACGAGTGTATTCTCCTAAGCCCTGCCAGCAGTCTTAAATTCATTGAACCACCTTCGGTGCCCACAGGAATCTGTCTCTATGGAACTCAATGTGACGGGGAGCTCTTATGGCTTTGGAACTTTCCCTGAAGTTGAAAGGTGAGACAAGAGTGGGTGATAGATCACAGGACCAGCGGGTGAGACGTCTTCATACATTTGAGACCAGAGTGATGGTTAAAGGGGTGCTGGTGGTTTCTCAAGGATACCGGGCACCTGACCCCCTGGTCTATGATGCTGACCAGCCTAAATTCACCACCTGTTCTTCCACTATCCATGCAGCAGGGGTCAGCCCTACATGGATCTGTCCCTCTGCACCGCTCCAAGAAGAAGTGGTATGCAGGGAGTGTGGGTTCGACCCCTGGTCGGGGAGCTAAAATCTCACCTGCCTCATGGCCAAAAAACCAAAAACTTAAAGCTATATTGCAACAAGTAGAAGCAGTTGTTCACTGTAGATAGTAGCCTTGCAGCCCAAAAAGAGTGTACAGAAGAAACACGAAGCTCCATGGACCTCTCACATTCAAAAGAGGATCCTTGATACCTACAGAAACTCTGGGTGAAGCAGCTATGGGGCCTGGTTGGTAAATATGTCTAGGAAATAGTTCTTAAGAAAAATACTTCGGAAAGAGCATACTCACCTTCACAACCTCATAACTGAGATGATCGATGGTGTTCCTGTTCAGCCTTTGGCAAAACTTAATTACTCTGCCATCTGAGAATTTCCACCAAGAGAAGAGGCAGAAGGAACTAGCATTTATTGTATGCAACGTGTCAGGCATTAATCCTCATAGCAGCCCTCAGAAATAGGTACTATTCCTGTTTTACAAATGAGGAAAATGAGGCTTAGCAAGGTTAAGAACATTGTACAAGGTCCTAAACTATTAGATGGCAGAGCTAAGATTCCAGCCTGGCTCCAAAATACACACTCAGTCTGACTCACACAATTGGACTGCAGCACCTTTTCTGCAGGGAATGCTGGTGAACTTGAGGACAGTCTTTTTTTGTTTTTTTTTGTGGTTTTTCTTTTCATATTTTTTAAAAATTTTGTTTTCTAACTGGAGAATAATTGCTTTACAGTGTTGTGTTGGTTTCTGCCATACAACTGTGTGTGTATATATATATATTCCCTCCTTCTTGAGCCTCCCTGCCCTCTCCCATCCCATCCCTCTAAGTCATCACAGAGCACATGTCTGGGCTTCCTGTGTTATACAGCAGCTTCCCCCTAGCTATCTGTTTTACACATGATAGTATATATATGTAGATACTACTTTCTCAATTGGTCCCACTCTTCCCTTCCCCTGCTGAGTCCATAGGTCTGTTCTCTACCTCTGTATCTCCATTGCTTCCATGCACACAAGTTCACCTGTACTATTTTTCTAAATTCCATTCCCTGGTGGCTCAGATGGTAAAGAATTTGCCTGCAATGTGGAAAACCTGGGTTCAATCCCTGGATTAGGACGATCCCCTGGAGGAGGGCATGGCAACCCACTTCAGTGACATTGCCTGGAGAATCCCAAGGACAGAGGAGCCTGGCAGGCTACATTCCATGGGGTCACAAAGAGTTGGACAATACTGAGCAGCTAAGGACACACACACTTGCATTAGTATACAATATTTGTTCTTCTCTTTCTGACTTACTTCACTCTGTACAACAGGCTCTAGGTTCATCCATCTCACTATACCTAACCCTGAATATTCATTGGAAGGACCAATGCTGAAGCTCCAAAACTTTGGCCACTTGATGCAAAGAGATGATTCATTGGGAAAGACCCAATGCTGGGAAAGATTGAAGGCAAAAAGAGAAGAGGGTGGCAGAAGATGACATGGTTAGATAGCATCCCTGAATCAATGGACATGAATTTGAGCAAACTCAGGGAGATAGTAAAGGACAGGGAAACCTGGCATGCTGCAGTTCATGAGACTGCAAAGAGTCATGACCTAGTGACTGAACAACAATATTCCATTATATGTATGTACCACAACGTCTTTATCCATTCTTCTGTCGATGGACAATTAGGTTGCTTCCATATCCTGGCTATTGTAAATAGTGTTGCAATGAACACTGGGCTGCATGTGTCTTTTTGAATTGTGTCCTCAGGATATATGCCCAGAAGTGGAATTGCTGGGTCATATGGCTTCCCTGGTGGCTCAGATGGTAAAGTGTCTGCCTGCAATGCAGGAGACGAGTTCAATCCCTGGGTCAGGAAGATCCCCTGGAGAAGGAAATGGCAACCCACTCCAGGATTCTTGCCTGGGAAATTCCATGGACAGAGGAGCGTGGGAGGTTACAGTCCATGGGGTCGCAAAGAGTCGGACATGACTGAGCAACTAACACATGGCTTATTCCTAGTGTCTTAAGGAATCTCCCTATGTTCTCCATAGGGTCTGTATCAATTTACATTCCCACCAATAGTGCAGGAGAGTTCCCATTTCTTCACATCCTCTCCAGTCTTTATTGTTCATAGGTTTTGTTTTGTTTTTAAATTTTATTTATTTTTTATTGAAGGATAATTGATTTATAGAATTCTATTGTTTCTGTCAAACCTCAACATAAATCAGCCATAGGTATACGCATGTCCCCTCTCTCCTGAACCTCCCTCCCATCTCCTGCCCCATCCCACCCCTCCAGGCTGACACAAAGCCCTTGTCTGAGTTTCCTAGGCCATATAGAAAATTCTCATTGGCTATTTTACATATGGTCATGTAAGTGTCCATGTTACTCTTTCCATACATCTCACCCTCTCCTCCCCTCTCCCCATGTCCATAAGTCCATTCTCTATGTCTGTTTCTCCATTGGTGCCCTATAAATAAATTTTTCAGTACCATTTTTCTAGATTCTGTATATATGCATTAGAATATGATATTTATCTTTCTCTTTCTGACTCACTTCACTCTGTATAATAGGTTCTAGGTTCATCCACTTCATCAGAACTGACTCAAACGTGTTTTCTTTTATGGCTGAGTAATATTCCATTGTATATATGTACCATGACTTCTTTATCCATTCATCTGTAGATGGACATCTAGGTTGCTTCCATGTTCTAGCTATTGTAAATAGTGCTGCAAAGAACAATGTGTCTCTTTCAGTTTTGGTTTCCTCAGGGTATATGCCTAGGGGTAAGATTTCTGGGTCATATGGTGGTTTTATTCCTAGTTTTTAAAGGAATCTCCATACTGTCTTCCATAGTGGCTGTATCAATTTACATTCCCACCAACAGTGCAAGAGCGTTTTCTTTCTTCCACACCCTCTCCCGCATTTATTGTTTGTAGTCTATTTGATGATGGTCATTCTGATATCTTATAGTAGTTCTGACTTTCATTTCTCTAGTAATGAACAAAGTTGAGCATCTTCTCATGTATTTATTAGCCATTTGTATGTCTTCTTTGGAGAAATGTCTGTTTAGGTCTTCTGACCATTTTTTGATTTGTTTTTGTTTCTGATATTGAGCTGCATGAGCTGCTTATATATTTTGGTTTTGATTCAAAAGCCATCACACATCTTGATTTGAGTAGCAAGTGAAAACCTTCCTATCCTCTATAATTTCCTGTTAGTGGCTATCACTTCAGCTTTCATTCTTTCTTTTAAAACTGAAATTACATTGAGAGACATGCTTTATTTCCTAAAGGAAGACCTTGATAATATTAGATCATGCATCACCGGAGAAAGAGAAAGAGGACTTTATAGAGAAAACGGCAAAAAAAAAAACAAAGGAACAGTTTGAGGTGCCAAGAACTTGAGTCTATTTCAGAATTTTACCTGTAGCCAACCCAGTGATCCTATTTGCTTTTTAGGAAGAATAAGTTCTATATTTTAGAATGTGCATATCTATCAAATGCTACTGTTATAAGAAATAAATGAGACTGATGCGAGGAAGTTTTCTAAACTAAATGGCTTATACAAACAAGGTATGGTACTATTTCAGTTTGTAAATGCACTCAGTCTTATGGCTAAATGGCCTTTTTCTACTATTCCATGTGGCTCTGTTCTCTTGGGTGCATGCATGTCTGGCTCTGTGATCCCATGGACTGTAGCCCTCCTGGTTCCTCTGTCCATGGGATTTTCCAGGCAAGAATACTGGAGTGGTTGCCACTTCCTACTCCAGGGGATCTTCCTAATCCAAGGACTGAACTCATTTCTCCTGCGGTTTCTGTACTAGCTGGCAGATTCTTTACCACTGAGCCACCTGGGAAGTCTTCCATTCTCTTGACCATGTATTAAATACAAGTATGGGGGAAAACCATATGTGGACTCTGGAAACAAATTATACAGGCAATGAGCACTGAAGCATTGATGCTTCTGAATTGTGGTGTTGGAGAAGACTCTTGAGAGTCCCTTGGACTGCAAGGAGATCCAACCAGTCCATCCTAAAGGAAATCAGTCCTGAATATTCATTGGAAGGACTGATGCTGAAGCTGAAACTCCAGTACTTTGGCCACCTGATGAGGAGAACTCACTCATTGAAAAAGATCCTGATGCTGGGAAAGATTGAAGGCAGGAAGAGAAGGGGATGACAGAGGATGAGATGGTTGGCTGGCATCACTGACTTGATGGACATGAGTTTGAGCAACCTCTGGGAGCGGTGATGGACAGGGAAGCCTGGGGTGCTGCAGTCCATGGGGTCACAAAGAGTCAAACACAACTGAGTGGCTGAACTAAGACCAATGATTTATTCTAGAAAATAACGTTTAGTAAATCAAACTGAAAGAACTGCAAATTTTTTTCCATGATTTTCAACATTATTTTCTCTTATGATTTTAAGAACACAGTGAACATTTTCTATCAATTTTTCAATAGTTAAGCACTATATTAGAACTTACCAGCAGAGGGGAGTAAAGGAACACAAAACATCTTTCAATTTAGGATAATTTTTGTGCATAAACAGGGCAGAAAAGTCCTCAAATCCATGCCTTTTTTAAAAAAAAATTGGCCAGTATGGATCCACATGAACACATTAAATTTTATGGACAGCTTAAGTCTCTGGCAGAGGTAAACAAACAAATCTGTAGGTAACAAAGGGATTTTTAAATTTATTTTTAGTTGGAGGATAATTGCTTTATAATATTATGTTAGTTTCTGTCATACATCAACATGAATCATCCATATGTATACATATGTCCCCTTCCTCTTGAACCTCCCTCCCACGTCCCACTCTATCTCACCCCTCTAGGTCATCACAGAACCCGGGATTTGTGCTCCCTGCGTCATACAGCAAATTCCCACTGTTTGCTTTACATATGGTAATGTGTATGTTTCAGTGCTGCTTTCTCAATTCATTCCACCCTTTCCTTCCCTTGCTGTGTCCACAAGTCTCTGTCTCCACTACTGCCCTGCACATAGGTCCATCAGTACCACCTTTCTAGAGTCCATATATATGCGTCAATATATGATATTTGTTTCCCTCTTTCTGACCTAATTCACTGTGTGTAACAGGCCCTAGTTTCATCCACCTCATTAGAACTGACTCAAATATGTTCCTTTTCATGACTAAGTAATATTTCATTGCATATATGTACCACATCCTTATCCATTCACCTGTCGATGGACATCTAGGTTGCTTCCATGTCCTAGCTATTGTAAATACTGCTGCCATGAACATTGGGTACATAAGTATTCTTCAATTATGGCTTTCTCAAAGTATATGCCCAGTAATGGGATTGTTGGGTCATATGGTAGTTTTATTCTTAGTTTTTAAAGGAATCTTTCTACTGTTCTCTATAATGGCTGTATCAACTTACATTCCCACCAACAATGCAAGAGGGTTCCCTCTTCTCCATACCTTCTCCAGCATTTGTTGTTTGTGGATTTTTTTTTGATGGTGGACATTCTGATTGATATGAGGTGATACTTCATTATAGTTTTGATTTGCATTTTTCTAATAATGAGCAATGTTGAGCATCTTTCCATGTGTTTATTATCCATCTGTATGTCTTCTTTGGAGAAATATCTGTTTAGGTCTTCTATCCATTTTTGACTGGGTCTTTGTTTTTCTGGCAAAGCATTCACTTTTGATCAAATGTTATGGTTGATGAGAAGAATGAAATAGCTTAGTGCATTTTATGACCAAGTTTGCCAAGTGTGAAGTTCTATTTTCCAAGTTTCTTGGAACTATGGTGAAATCAATTTTACTGTATTAAAATCAATTTCTTAATTTGCATGTCTAGTTCTGAATGGAGAAGGCAATGGCACCCCACTCTAGTACTCTTGCCTGGAAAATCCCATGGACAGAGGAGCCTGGTAGGCTGCAGTCCATGAGGTCGCTAAGAGTCGGACACGACTGAGCAACTTCACTTTCACTTTTCACTTGCATGAACTGGAGAAGGAAATGGCAACCCATTCCAGTGTTCTTACCTGGAGAATCCCAGGGACGGGGGAGCCTGGTGGGAGGCTGTCTATGGGGTCACACAGAATTGGACATGACTGAAACAACTTAGCAGCAGCTGCAGCAGCAGTTCTGAATATTCATTTAGAATAAAATTTCAGTGAAATGCATTTTTCAAGGTAGCTTTATCTTTATGGGTAGAAATTTGACTCTCACAGATTGTATCTCAGACCTACAGTCTTTATTCATATGAAGAGCGGATCTAGTAACACAATCTGATGCCTGTTCAAAATGTACAAGAATGGGTCCTACACACACACACACACACACACACACACACACCCCTTTGAAAAGCCAGTTATTTTCTTCTAGGTTCAGTTCAGTTCAGTCACTCAGTCATGTCCAACTCTTTGCGACCCCATGAATCGCAGCACGCTAGGCCTCCCTATCCATCACCAACTCCAGGAGTTCACTCAGACTCACGTCCATCGAGTCAGTGATGCCATCCAGCCATCTCATTCTTCTAGGTAGATGGTAGTTAATATTCCAAAATCTCTTTCTCCATATCTTGAAGGAAGGCAACTAGATTAAAATGTTTGAAGCACTTTCTAGAGGGAATAGATAGCAGGGATCATTGCCAGAAGCCTGACATAAATATCGAGTGATTCCCATGACAGGCATTAGAAACACAGCAGTGCTGTAGAGGCCATTGCCTTGAGAGGGAACATCCCACTGAGGAGGCAGACCAGAGTATATTTTGCAGTGAGATAGCCCTTAGAGGAAAGAGAAGACCATTTACATGAATAGATGCGGATTGCAAAATCAAATCCAGGTATTATTCACCAAGTTTTTTCCCTCATTCATTCAGTCCATAGTTTTTATAGAGTGGTGTTAACAGATAAACTGAGGCATATCTGAGCAAAAATATATTTTAAATAGTGCCAAACCTGAAATGGTGAGGTGTGTTCCACTAACAGGAACTCAAGTGAAGTCGCTCAGTCATGTCCCACTCTTCACGACTCCATAAACAGTAGCCTGCCACATTCCTCTGTCCATGGGATTTTCTAGGCAAGAATACTGGAGTGGGTTGCCATTTCCTTCTCCGACCAGGAGCTCAGGGAAAGACTTTTAGCGAAAGGGTGAAACAGAGCAAGGAAGTTGTTGATCAGGTATAGTTTAAGCAAGTTGGCTGTTTGTGATTGGTTGTCCTCAGGCTTCAATTTTGTAACCTGGAGGCATTTATAGGCTGAGATTGTGCTTTGCTTACATGGGCCACAATAGAAGTAAAGCCACCCCACTCTCATGGCCTCCTTGTTCAATCAATTGACTGTGGTAACCAGAGTTTTGTGCTCTTACCAGAGAGTTCTAATCGGGAAGGTGAGAGAAGTGTTAACTCTAGATTTCATTTCAAGAACTATCTACTCATCAATTTCATTAGTTTTCTATGCAGGATCTAGGAGTAATACCATCCCCTGTCCTTTAATGAATATACTGTACACACTGTTACTTACCTGGTTTAGAAGCTTTGAAGGGCCATTGTGGTAGATATTAGATGGTACCATGGTTGCATAGTAACCTCACCATTAATGAACTCAGGATCCTTCTTTTGCTGGTAAATCCTAAAGAGTAATGCCTAGGAGAAAACTTTTCTTTGTTTTTGGATCATGCAAACCAAAGGTGACTTTTACAAAAGATTTAATTGGAGTTCTAATGACTAAGAGGAGTAGAAATTTAGATAGAAGGATTTGTATTTCTGTTATTGTTTTAAAAAATGGAGAAAAATGTTGATTCACTTTCTATCTTCGCTGAGAATTAAGAGATTTGCTATGAAGAATAGGAATGATACCACTTACATATACAGATGTATACTCTAGAACATCTTTTTTTTTTAATGTTCTTGAATAAGAAAGGACTCTGTTTTGGTCAAATGCGCTGTCTTTACTCATTATTTCAAATCCATCCAATTTTTCAATTCATCCATCTTCCCCCTTCTTTTCCATTGCCAACTTTTTCTTCTTTACTGCTTCCTAATATGCACCTCAGAAAAACTAACAACCAAAAAAGGTGAAAATAAAAACTTTCTTCTGGTTCTCCAGCTATTTCTTCTACCCTCTCCTCTTCTTTTTTACAAAAATCCTGAAAGAGTATTCTGCATTTAGGGTTTTCAGTCTCACTGCAATCTGAGTTCTGAAGCCTTGAATCCACTGCACATGCTCTTGCCAAGGTACCAATAACCTGGTTACCAAATTCACTGGACAATTTTCAGTCTTGTCACTTCTCTGGCTGACCAGAGGACCCTTTTCTTCTGGCTCTTCTAAAGTCCTCATCCTGAGAACACTGCGGTCCTGGAGCCTTGTACTCAACCTTCTCCTGATCAGCATGGTCTGCTTAAACAATGTCATCCTCTCCCGTGGCTTTACTAACTTACCAATGGTGACTGCCAAATCTATGCCGTTCTGGCTCAGACCTCATTCTGGGACTCCAGCCTAATTTTTCCAATTATGTCTTTAAGCATCTTTGTTTCTATCTCACAGGTGCTTCTTACTGCTCTATCTCCTTGTCATCTTCCTGGAGTCTCACCCTGAGGAACACCAACAGCCTGCTTGTCCTTTTTCCTATTTTCTCTTCTCAGGTAATGCCATCACCCTTCAGAGATATGAGACATATCAGAAATCTGAGCCATCCTAGACTCCTCACCTTCCATTATGCATCACTTCAAAAAGACTCATCAGAGCCCATGTATTCAACCATTAAGCACCTTTTGAATCTGGCCCAACATCAACATCTCTATTTAATTTAACTTGTAGAGGACAACTGAAATTTCTGACGTGTGCTCCTTATCTTCATTCTTGTCCTCCCCAACCCTACTCCAGCCCCATTTCACTTTGCAACCATGTCACTTCCCTAATCATGGAAGTGACATCCTCTTCCAGAGCATGACACATAAGACTCTTCATATATGACCCTTGTGTACATTTTCTCATCAACTCTGCCATTTCTTTTGTTGCATTTCTTTGTGCCTTTTCACACTTCTGTACATATGCTATGCTCTGACCATATCCAGAAGAAACAACTGGTGGTTTCCTAAACTTGAATGTTCTTCCATTCCTATGTACCTCTGTACATGCAAAATCCCTAAGCCTTTACTTCCTCCTTCTTTGTCTTATGTTTCAAGAATCAGCTCAAACACTATTTCCTTGGAGTTCTCTCCCCAAGCAGTTAAGTACTCCCTCCTTAATTCTGCCATGTAACTCTGTATCTGAGTGTATTTTGACACTTGGCACATTGCTCATGTGATGTACATGTAACATGTTTATCACATGTAAATACATTATTATATATTTACAGGTCTGTCCCTGATGAGACTGTAGCTCTCTGATGGCATGTAAGGTGTCTTTTCAAAAAGTCTTTGTATCCCCTTATCCCTATCACAAAGTAGGTGCTAAATGAAGGCTGAGTGAAAAAACAGAAACCAAGAAATTTCAATAGTGAGGATTATAGGAGACTGAAATGGACCCTAAAAAAAAAGTTGTGGAACGTGTTCATCAAAAGTCAGTAAGACTCATACCCAGTGGGATGGCTACTATCAGAAAAACAGAAAATAACAAGTGTTGATGAGGGTGAGGAGAAACTAGAACCCTTGCGCACTGTAAGCAGGACTGTAAAAAGATTCAGCCCAATGGAAAACAGACAGTGGTTTCTCAAAAATTTCAAAATACATCTACAGTATGATCTGGCATTCCCACTTCTGGGTATGCATGCAAAAGAACTGATGTCAGGACCTCAAGTAGATATCTGTGTACTTATGGTCATAGCAGCACTATTTATAACAGCCAACAGGTAGAAGCATCTCAAATGTCCATCGATGAATGAATGGATAAACAAAATGTGACATATACATGCCATGGAATATTATTCAGCCTTTAAAAATGAAGGCCATCCTGTCAGATGCTACAACATGGATGAACTTTGAGACCATTATGCTAAATGAAATAAGCTGATCACAAAAAGGACAAATATTGTATTATTCCACTTACATGAGATACCTATTATTCCACTTACATGAGAGTAGTCGAATTATTAGAAGTGGAAAGTAGAATGGTTGTTACTTGGGGCTGAGAAAAAGCGGTCAGGTGGGGTTGCTGCTTTATGGGTATAGACTTTCAGTTCTACAAGATGAAAAAGTTCTATAGATCCTTTGCACAACAATGGGAACATGCTTAACCCTAATAAACTGTAGGCTTAAGAATGGTTAACATGGTAAATTTGATGTTATGTGCTTTTGCCACAATAAAATAAGTCAATAAAAACACAATAGACAGTGCATTTGATGTGAAACAGGTGCTGCCTAAAGGCCAAGAGTTTGATAGGAAGACCAAACATTTATGACTCTGCTTTTATAGGTCACATCAGGCTGATTGTCTTTATCTCATTTACCTCATTTGGGAGTAGGGAGGGCAAAAAAAGGATATACAAAACCCTTACTATTTTAATTTAATAACAAAATATGACAATGTGAATTGATAATATGAATTATAATATGTGCAATATCCAAAAAATTCCAATTCCCTTTTCAGGAAAATCCTCTATCTTACACCATCTCTATTATGCTTATGCTTTGAGCATCATCAGTTCAGTTCAGTTCAGTCACTCAAATCTGTCCGACTCTTTGCATCCCCTTGAATTGCAGCACACCAGGCCTCCCTGTCCATCACCAACTCCTGGAGTTCACTCAGACTCATGTCTATCGAGTCAGTGATACCATCCAGCCATCTCATACTCTGTTGTCTCCTTCTCTTCCTGCCCCTAATCCCTCCCAGCATCAGAGTCTTTTCCAATGAGTCAACTCTTCACATGAGGTGGCCAAAGTATTGGAGTTTCAGCTTTAGCATCAGTCCTTCCAATGAACACCCAGGACTGATCTCCTTTAGAATGGACTGGTTGGATCTCCTTGCAGTCCAAGGGGCTCCCAAGAGTCTTGTCCAACACCACAGTTCAAAAGCATCAATTCTTTGGCAGTCAGCTTTCTTCACAGTCCAACTCTTACATCCATACATGACCACAGGAAAAACCATAGCCTTGACTAGACGGACTTTTGTTGGCAAAGTAATGTCTCTGCTTTTTAATATGCTTTCTGCTGCTGCTGCTGCTAAGTCACTTCAGTTGTGTCCGACTCCGTGCAACCCCATAGATGGCAGCCCACCAGGATCCCCTGTCCCTGGGATTCTCCAGGCAAGGATACTGGAGTGGGTTGCCAGTTCCTTTTCCAATGCATGAAAGTGAAAAGTGAAAGTGAAGTCGCTCAGTCATGTCCAACCCTCAGTGACCCCATGGACTGCAGCCTTCCAGGCTCCTCCATCCATGGGATTTTCCAGGCAAGAGTACTGGATTGGGGTGCCATTGCCTTTTCTGATATGCTATCTAGGTTGGTCATAAAATACAATAATAGAATTAAATACTCAATGATATGGGAGTAGTCCTATTGGAGCTTATGATTCAAAAAATATGAACCCAATGCAGACAATTGTCCAGAAAACGTAAGAGAGTTGCCCAAAGAGTACACATGAAAATATACACATGCATGTGAGCATGCGTGCGCACTCACACACACAGAGATACAACTTGCTGAAACTCATGAAGCATTCATGAGTCAGGTTTTTGAATAATTAAATAATGTTGAGAAAATAATTCCATAAAAGGCATATATTGAGAAAATGTTTCTAAAGACAGTGGAACTGGAACTTCAAAATGTCTCAACCAATCTTCACTGACTTAAATAGATTGACAAAGTCTCTAAGTAGCAATCACCAGTCAACCAAAAAGTGGACCTCAGTTTGAGCTGATTCTTTAGTCTTTAACAATCTATTTGCAGCAGGAAGCATCTCAAACTTTCCCATTAGGGTTTCAGAAATTTCCTTTTTCTGAACATACACAATTTTATCTCTCCCTTGGAAAACATAAACACCAGGGGTGAAATGGAATTCAGGATTCTTAAATGATCCTCTGCTCTAATACGGCTCATTTTCCATCATTGAACCTCTGGGGTTACTTTAATAAAAAAGCCTGTTAGCCATTGAAATTGGGTAGCTGAGTCAAACTGGTTAAACTGACAAGGAAAAGACCTGTGAAAATTGCCATGTGTCTAGGGTGCAGTAGGAAATCCCTGACATAATACTGCTTTCCTCTGTGTCTGCAGACTGGAGACTCAGCACACCCCTTAGGCCTGACTTCTCATCTCTTTCAAATCTGCATGAAGTGCATCTCTGCTAGTCTGAGCCCTGCCATTGCTGAGCTGCCTGGGAGCTATAGGAAAACATCATTAACTCAATCTGTGTTAACCTGAAATGCTGAAAATAAAAATAGCATCTAGGAGGCCACTTCCCGAGCTTTCTGTTATTTCATATAAAGATTTTATTTTTCCTTAAGCTACTGTTATTGCTAGCCATCTTCCTCATCATAGCTGCTCTTTCATTTGTACAGCTTTATTGAGATATAATTGACATATAATATTGTGTAAATTTAAGATGCACAAGGGGATGATTTGATACATGTATATATTATGAAATGATTCCCACACTAAAGTTAATTAACACATTCATCACCTCACATAATAACAATTGTGTGTGTGTATGCACTGAGAACACTTAGGATCTTCTTTCTTTACAGCTACTCTTTAAAATTTTTTATTTGCATTCATTCTGCCTGTAAGCAAATTTACTTGCTGGAAGGGAAAATATCCTTCTGCTGTCTGTGCAGAGACAGGAGTTCAAGGGTAGCTGATCCATTATACTGTGGGATCTCCTCCATACTCCCATATATATTTATGCAGGTGGAGCAAGTAAAATTGAATGCCTTTATTTTTTTTAATAAATATGTCAGTTTTAAAAAAGAATATTTTTATTTATTTGGCTGTGCCAGGTCTTAGTTGTGACATGTGGAATCTAGTTCCCTGACTAGAGATCAAACCTGAGCCCTGAAGTTACTAGATTTCTTTAAAAAGCAGGCTTAATGGGAGAAATCATCAAAGCTAAAATCCTCTAGAAACCCTTTGAAAGAACATGGAGGAAGAGAGGTCAGGTGAAATGCAGCCCCATGCATGCACTTGGACTCAGGTGGTGGAGGGTTTCTAGGCTGATGGTGTGTCTCTAGGCTGATGGCATGGTGGAAGGCGGTTACTGAGGCCTATAACAATGTACCATTAACAAACCTTGCTTTTTATTTGTTAGCTTGCTTATTTGTCTTGTGGTATGAGCATGCCACATTGCCACTGACACTTGGCACCTTTTCTCCTTCAGCAAATCATCCAGGGAAACTGTTGCTTGATTTTCTGATCCCAGCTCAAAAGAGATTTCTTGTAGGAAAGCCTGTTACCCAAACTTACCTATAAAGATGACTATATCACTGCTCATATAAGTCAGGACACATTTCAAAGTCAAAGTGGGCTCTGAAAAGAAGCGTAGACAGTAACTGATCTACAATAGGTGAAAACATATGATCCATAGTCCACCGCTAGGCGCCTGAATAGTGGTTTCCAGGGGGTGCAGTGGTGAAGAATCTGCCTGCCGATGCAGGATACTCAAGAGATCCAGGTTCGATCTCTGGGTCAGGAAAATCCCTCGCAAGAGGACATGGCAACCCACTCCAATATTCTTGCCTGGAAAATTCCATGGATGGAGGAGCCTGGTGGGCTATAGTCCATAGCGTCACAAAGAGTCAAACATGACTGAGCATGGGCATGCACGCACAGGCACCTGAGTAGTGGCAGTAATCCAGACGCAGAATCAGCCCAATTCAGTTTTCAGTGGGCTTATGGTGCTACTGCTTTCCTCCAAACACCCTGCAAACAAGGATAAGACTGCAAAATCACTAGGTCATTCTATTTCTGCTTTACATCATAACTGCAAAAAGAAGTTTCTTATTTTGTTTAAATGCTTATTAACAATTGTCTATTAGGATATGTATTAATTTGCTAGGGCTGTGTTCGCTGCATCTCGCAGGGCTTCCAGTTGCACAGCCATGAGACAAAAGAAAGAGCCCAGAGACAGCAATACAGACATCAGTGATTTGTTGAATAGGGAATCTTACAAATCTGAAGCAAAAGGTCCTGGAGCAACACTCCACTGTGAAGGACAGATAGCAGGCAGGCCTGGGCAGCAGTCTACGCTGCTCAGAAGAGAAGGAGGCTCCCATCTACAGGGGGAATTAATGCCAGGTAGGCACATCAGTTACCAGGGAAACCAGTGGCTGGGGCAGGGGGCAAGTATATAGGCAGGTACTGATGACGCCCTCTAATTAAGAGGACTAGAAGGGCAAGTGAGAATTGAATAGTCATGTGAGTGAAAAGGCTAGTTGAGCAATGAGATGCACCGAGGGCAAGAGAAAAGCCATCTTGAATGGCCTGACCACACAGGCTGCCATAGCAAAATATCACAGACTGGGTGGTTTACAAGACAGAAATTAATTTCCTCACATTTCTGAAGCTAGAAGTCCAAGATCAAGATGTTGGTAGGATGAGCTTCTTCTGAGGCCTGTTTGCTTGCAGATGGCCACCTTCTCTCCATGCCCTAACATCATCATTCCGTGTGCATCCGTAACGTCTCTCTGTGTGTCCTAACCTCCTCTTCTTATAAGAACATTGATCAGACTGGACGAGAGCTGACTCTTAAGTCCTCAACTTAATCACTGTTTAAAGGCCCTGTCTCCAAACACATTCTGAGGTACTGGGATTAGGGCTTCAACATGAATTCTGGGGTGGGGACACGCTTCAGTCCTTACTACTGTCTCTTCTCAGTCTAGCTCTCCATCACGCGAGAACACAGCAGTAAGACATTTATTTACAAACTAGGAACAGGACTCACCAGACCCCAAATCTGCTGGCACCTTGGTCTTGGACTTCTCAGCTTCCAGACTGCGAGAAATAAATATTTGTTGTTTAGGTGCCCCCTGTCAATTAATACTTCTGTTATAGTAGCCCAAACGACAAAGACAAGATCTGATCATTTTGCAAACTGCAAATATGTGGAGTTACTAAGAAACCTGGATGAGGTGCCAAGGTGTGCCAGACCTCCAGAGATAGTGGTGACACCATCAAACTGAGCCAGGTGCTGAGATATGATCAAATGTGAGCTAAAATCATCTCACAGTACTACAGTCAAGTTTCTTGGATGTCAAGTGCCTACTGAAATCAGGAAGCCTGTCTGTTTTCATTATATGTTTAAACATTATTATGTTTCACTCCCAGAATGAGGGGGCCCATGCAAAAATTCCAGGCTGATGATGCCTTGATACTAGTGAGTATATCAGCACTCATTATCCTGGCATCAGGAGTGGCAGCCAGGGAGCTCCTGGGGACATTTCATTCTTGCTGTGAGACAGTGTCAACATGCTTTCCTCTGACACAGAAAAGTGATATACAGGGATGAGAAATTGAAAAAGAAATTATGCAAAAATTGTTATTTAGCTTTCATTGTTTGCATTTATGAGCTGCAAATAAACCTAGGGTAAAACCATGAAGTAATGAGAACTGGAAGGACTTTGGTAGATTCCAAATTTGTTTTTCTATCTTCTAGAAGGACTGTGCCAAACCATGACTGATGAAGGATGGGGGAAACACTGATAATGAGAACTCTTAGCCTAAATGGCCAAATGTGGTTGATTAGTGGGTTTGGTGTATGTTTTCTAACATCACCAAGCCATTCTCCAATTCTTAGTGGTCATACTGGGTGTACTGCAAGTTTAACTCAACTCTGACACTATCACCGAGGAAAGTGTCAGACCCCACATGTTGAGAGTTCAGTCCTACAAGACTGTCCCACTTCCCATGGCATTTACAAGTTGTCACCTGTGTTTCTGACCCACTGGCTCTAAATTGGTGGTTCCCGTGATTCCTCCTTGGATTAAAACATTTTGCTAGAGCAGCTTACAGAAATTAAACATTTTCTTACTTTTATCAGTTTATTATAAAGGATATTTTAAAAGTTGTAGATGAAGAGATACATAGGGTAAGGTTCAGAAGCACCCTGAGCACAGAAGTTTCTGTTCTCACAAAATTGAGGTGTACCACCCTTGTCAGCAAGGAGGCCCTTCAGCTCTTGTGGTTCAAGAGTTTTTATAGGACTTAATCTGCAGCCACTCCTTACAGTGGTCAGTAGATGGGACTAAAAATTCCAGCTTTCTAATCTCTTAGGATTTCTGGTGACCAGCCGCAACCTGAGGCTACCTACGGGCCACTTGTTCAGTTGCTCAGTCATGTCTGACTCTTTGTGACCCCATGGACTGAAGCATGCTAGGCTTCCCTGTCCTTCACTGTCTCTGGGAGTTTGCTCAAACTCATGTCCATTGAATCAAAACTAAGTCACCTCATTAACATAAACTCAGGTAGGCTCAAAAGGCACTCCTTATGAATGACAAAAGACATTCCTATTCCTCAGGAAATCCCAAGTTACTGAGGACAAAGATCAAATATATTTCCTATTGTGCCACAGTGCAGGGAAGGATGGCATATAGTTTTTCAGTCAATGGTATTAAGACACAACAAAACAAAGTAAATCTTTTATTCAAATAGGTAAGAAGAGATATTTGAACTTTGTGTCGTGAACTGAAAAGAATGTTCAAAATAAACACTCGGGGACTTCTAGTGGTTAATAATCCACTTGCCAATGTAGGGAACATGGGTTCAGTCCCTGGTCTGGGAAGATCCCACATGCACGGAGCAACTAAGCCCACGCACTGCAGCTATTGGAGCCCGGAAGTTCTAGAGCCCATGCTCCTGAATGAGAGAAACCACCAGGATGAGAAGCCCACGCACCACAATGAAGAGGAACGCCCCTTCTCCTCAACTAGAGAAAGCCTGCACGCAACAGGGAAAGACTCGGTATAAATAAATAAATAAATAAATAATAAATAAATAAACACTTGGTTGAGGCGGTGGATATGAAAGGTACAGAAATGAGGTATGTACAAAAGCAAGGATCTGGAACCTCCATTTTAAGGAAGGATGTGGATGTGCCCTTCAGCTGAAAAGAAACAGATTCAGAGTTGGCAACTGGAGTCAAAGCCTAAAGTGTCTGCCACACAGGCGGTAACAGGCTAACTCAGGGAGTGGACCAAAGTTTGAATCCAGTGCGTCTAAACAAATTGGCTTAGGTTAGCTTCTGAGGCCAAGGGACCCCGAGGAGATGGCCGAGGAGCAGAGAGGCCAGGCCTCAGCACAGACGGGTGAGCTCCATGCTGCCAGCTTAATAGTTATCTGATCAATGATCAAACTAGCTGCCCTCTCCTCAGGTGTCATATATGGCCTGAGTATTAGCTCAGGCTAAACATGACAGCTGGTAAAGAATCTGCCTGTAACTCAGGAGACCTTAGTTTGATTCCGGGGTGGAGAAAATTCCCTGGAGAAGGGTTAGGCTACCCACTCCAGTATTCTTGGGCTTCCTTGGTGGCTCAGATGGCAAAGAATCCACCAGCAATGTGGGAGACATGGGTTTGATCCTGGGTCAAGAAGATCCCCTGCAGGAGGGCATGGCAGCTTACTCCAGTATTCTTGCTGAAGAATCCCCATGGACAGAGGAGCCTGATGGGCTACAATCCATGGGGTTGCAAAGAGTTGGACATGACTGGGCAACTAAGCACAAGACAGCACATGGGCAGACAAGGCATTTGTAAGCTGGTGTGTAGCCACTCATCCAGTCTCACCTTCCAGCCTGCACTCTCCACTTCAGCAGAATCTAGCTTCTGTTTCCTCATTGTCTCTCTACTGCTGAAGTGCTGTTTATTCTGATTTAAATGTCCTCACCCTTCTATCCACCTGGGACACTCATTCCTCAAGACTCGGCTCAGGAGTTACCTTCTGAGTGAAGCCTTCACACACACACACACCCCACCATACCACAAACGTGGATACTTACACATACTGCACACTCATGCACCAACCACATACATGAACATACATCCATGCACACACACCTCATAGAGCCCCTCTTCCACCACCAGAAAGTTAGAGACTCTTTCTCAGTGCTAGCAGTGCAAGTAACAATACCCGTATTGTTACACATATCTTACAGTTTTAAATAATAATTTCCTCACTCAGTTGTGTCTGACTCTTTGCAACTCTTATGGACTGTAGCCCACCAGGCTCCTCTGTCCATGGGATTCTCCAGGCAAGAATATTGGAATGAGTCACCATTTCCTCCTCCAAGGGATCTTCTTGACCCAGGGATCGATCCCGTGTCTATTGTGTCTCCTGTGGATTCTTTACCACTGTGGCACCTGGGAAGCCCTTACATTTTCTAATAATTATATCTAAAAACTGTACAGAATTACAACATTTCAAGTGCTGTGAATTCCCAAATGGTTTGCAACCACTGTTTAATCCAACCCCATCCCTACTCACTCCCTTCACTGATCCTGCTAAGTTGCTTCAGTCGTGTCCAACTCTGTGCGACCCCATAGATGGCAGCCCACCAGGCTCCCCTATCCCCGGGATTCTCCAGGCAAGAATACTGGAGTGGGTTGCCATTTCCTTCTCCAATGCATGAAAGTAAAAAGTGAAAAGTGAAAATGAAGTCATCAGTCGTGTCTGACTCTTAGCGACCCCATGGACTTCAGCCTACTAGGCTCCTCCATCCATGGGATTTTCCAGGCAAGAGTACTGGAGTGGGGTGCCATTGTCTTCTCCGTCACTGATCCTAGAACTGTCATAGTTTCAGGACCCCAAGCCAATATTAGTTCAAAATCTGCTATAGGTGGGTAGAAGGAAGTCACTACTGACAACTCATGACCCAATCAAAAAATTTGCTTTCAGATTCCCTTGGTTCAAGTACAAAGAGAAAAATATCAAGGACATAAAATATATAATTTTTCTATTAGAGAAGGAAAATGCCATGATTTCACTATCCTATTAGAGAAGAGATGGTTGGCTTCTGTCTTCCTTCTCTTCACCTTAGCTCTTTACCCGCTGAAGCCTTGTTATTTTCCACATAACACCAAGTATCTCCTTAGCAACTATCTCAAAGAGGATCAGATTTACCTCCAGTCTGATGAAGATCACTCTTTCTTTAAAAAAGCAGAAAGTATTCCTTTATAGTTTAAAACCCAAGCCTAACAGAATATGCTTTTTAAAAAGCAAACAAAAGTAAAATGTAGTTTTATAACAGAAGCCCCTGCAAGAAGAGGTTTAATTATACCATACAAGATATAATTAGCCTAGGGATGAAGCCAGCTATGAACTAGCCATGAAATGAGCAAAAAAGCAGACCATGAGGAGGAGTAGGCAATGAAAGAAAAGCAAGAAGCCTTGGTAATTGGTCTTTGAATCATCTAAAAAACTGAGCTGTGTCATTAATGTAGAATTTTAGTGTTTCTGCTGGAAGGAAAATGAAGATATTATGTCCTATTATTTCATTTAGGGCCGTCCTGAACACAAGTTCTTTCTAAGGGCTGACGTTACACACCTTAAAGGGCAGAGCTGTTTTACCGCTGTGGGGGTGGAGAAGGGCTGGGTGTTCCATCTTCCAATTCATTACCACACATTATCTATGGCTTTCCGGTAATTGAGCAAATAATGCCCTTGACAACCATTCTCCCTCCTTACTCCAAAGCAAGGTAATTAATTAAGGCCAGAAGGGGATTGTTAACGGCTGTTAATGAACCACAGTTGAGGGAATTACTTAGGAGAGCACACTTAGAGACTATAAACGTACATGAACAAGAGGAGCTTGGGTGTCTAATGTTCCCTGTCCTTCCCATCAGCGTTCAATCACAGAAGGACATATTAAATGTGAAACAGCTGGGGAATTTCCACAACATAGCCTTGTCTTACTATGCATGTACAACTTTGAGGGGCTATTTATTTTCAAATCCCATGATAATTTCTGAATAAACTTTCCTAGGACCCAGATGTCATGAGTAGCACACACCAAAATATAATGATCCAGACAATTAACTGATTAATCTGTATTGACTCAATGCTACGTGCTGTCATTTGAGCATCACACACACATACTAAAAAGGATGTAAGGTACTTTCTGCCCTAAAGAACTCATTTCACTGGGGCCATGCAACAGACACAGGAAACCAGGAGAGTGACCCGAGGGTATATAGTAAACGCTACACTGTGTGATACAGATCACCAGTGCTAAAGGAGTTTAGAGAGGTGAGAGACAACTGTGTGAGCAGAGCAGGTTTAGGAGAGTGGAGTCTAAACTGGCTGGAGGGAATCAGAATAGTGGAGAGGAGCAGGGACAGCACAGATGAAGGCAGGGAGTCTGGCCTGGAAGACATCAAACCGAGAGTCTTGCCTTAAGTAGAGAATTTCATGCCATGGTCTACAGAATTCTCCTTTCTGAATTCTTCTTCCTCTCCTTTTCCTTTCCTTCTCCTCTTTCTTAAGTTCCCTGATAGCTCAGTTGGTAAAGAACCCACCTGCAATGCAAGAGACCCTGGTTTGATTACCGAGTCAGGAAGATCCCCTGGAGAAGGGAAAGGCTACCCACTCTGGTATTCTGGCCTGGAGAATTCCATGAACTATGTAGTCCACAGACTCGCAAAGAGTCGGACACGACTGAACAAATTTCACTTAAGTTCATGAGACAATTTGAGATTAACAAGTCTACTTGGTATAGAGGAAATAGAAGAAAATAATAGAATGGGAAAGACTAGAGATCTCTTCAAGATAATTAGAGATACCAAGGGAACATTTTATGCAAAGATGGACACAATTAAGGGCAGAAATGGTATGGACCTAACAGAAGCAGAAGATATTAAGAAGAAGTGGCAAGAATACACAGAAGAACTGTACAAAAAAGATCTTAATGACCCAGATAACCATGATGGTGTGATCACTCACCTAGAGCTAGACATCCTGGAATGCAAAGTCAAATGAGCATTGGGAAGGATCACTACAAACAAAAGAATTGAGATGATGCAATTCCAGGTGAGCTATTTCAAATCATAAAAGATGATGCTGTTAAAGTGCTGCACTCAATGTGCCAGCAAATTTGGAAAGCTCAGCAGTGGCCACAGGACTGGAAAAGGTCAGTTTGCATACAAATCCCAAAGAAAGACAATGCCAAAGAATGTTCAAACTACTGCACAATTGTACTTATCTCACATGCTAGCAAAGTAATGCTCAAAAGTTTCCAAGCTAGGCTTCAACAGTATGTGAACTGAGAACTCCCAGATATTCAAGCTGGATTTAGAAAAGGCAGAGGAACCAGAGATCAAATTGCCAATATCTGTTGTATCATAGAAAAAGCAAGAGAACTCCAAAAAAACTTCTGCTTCATTGACTATGCTAAAAGCTTTGACTATGTGGATCACAGTAAACTGTGGAAAATTCTCTAAGAGATGGGAATACCAGACCACCTGACCTGCCTCTTGAGAAATCTGTATGTAGGTCAGGAAGCAGCAGTTAGAACTGGACATGGAACAACAGACTGGTTCCAAATAGGAAAAGGAGTATGTCAAGGCTGTATATTGTCCCCTTGCTTATTTAACTTATATGCAGAGTACATCATGAGAAATGCTGGGCTGGAAGAAGCACAAGCTGGAATCAAGATTGCCGAGAGAAATATCAATCACCTCAGATATGCAGATGACACCACCCTTATGGCAGAAAGTGAAGAGGAACTCAAAGCCTCTTGATGAAAGTGAAAGAGGAGAGTGAAAAAGTTGGCTTAAAGCTCAACATTCAGAAAACGAAGATCATGGCATCTGCTCCCATCACTTCATGGGAAATAGATGGGGAAACAGTGTCAGACTTTATCTTTTTGTGCTCCAAAATCACTGCAGATGGTGACTGCAGCCATGAAATTAAAAGATGCTTACTCCCAGGAAGGAAAGTTATGACCAACCTAGATAGTATATTCAAAAGCAGAGACATTACTTTGCCAACAGAGGTCCAAGTAGTCAAGGCTATGGTTTTTCCAGCAGTTATGTATGGATGTGAGAGTTGGACTGTGAAAAAAGCTGAGAGCCAAAGAATTGATGCTTTTGAACTGTGGTGTTAGAGAAGACTCTTGAGAGTCCCTTGGACTGCAAGGAGATCCAACCAGTCCATTCTAAAGGAGATCAGTCCTGGGTGTTCTTTGGAAGGACTGATGCTAAAGCTGAAACTCCAATACTCTGTCCACCTCATGCGAAGAGTTGACTCATTGGAAAAGACTCTGATGCTGGGAAGGATTGGGGGCAGGAGGAGAAGGGCACGACAGAGGATGAGATGGCTGGATGGCATCACAGACTTGATGGACATGAGTTTGTGTGAACTCTGCGAGTTGGTGATGGACAGGGAGGCCTGATGTGCTGCGATTCATGGGGTCGCAAAGAGTCGGACACGACTGAGCGACTGAACTGAACTGAACTGATACAGATGACACCACCTTTATGGCAGAAAGCAAAGAGGAACTAAAGAGCCTCTTGATGAAGGTGAAAGAGGAGCATGACACTGGTTTAAAACTCAATATTCAAAAAATGAAGATCATGGCATCCAGTCCCATCACTTCATGGCAAATAGATGGGAAAAAGTGAAAACAGTGACAGACTTTATTTTCTTGGGCTTCAAAATCATTGCAGATGGTGACTGCAGCCATGAAATTAAAAGACACTTGCTCCTTGAAGAAAAGATATGACAAACTTAATGTACTAAAAAGCAGAGACATACTTTGCTGACAAAGGTCCATATAGTCAAAGCTATGGATTTTCCAGTAGTCATGTATGGATGTGAGAGTTGGACTATAAAGAAGGCTGAGCACTGAAGAAATGATGTTTTTGATCTGTGGTGTTGGAGAAGACTCTTGGGAGTTCTTTGGACTGCAAGGAGATCCAACCAGTCCATCCTAAAGAAATCAGTCATGAATATTCATTGGAAAGACTGATGCTGAAGCTGAGACTGATGCTGAAGCTGAAACTCCAATACTTTGGCCATGTGATGGGAAGAACTGACTCATTGGAAAAGACTCTGATGCTGGGAAAGATTGAAGGCAGGAGGAGAAGGGAATGACAGAGGATGAGATGGTTGGATGGCATCACTGACTCGATGGACATGAGTTTGAGCAAACGCTAGGAGTTGGTGATGAACAGGGAAGCCTGGTGTGCTACAGTCCATGGGGTTGCAAAGAACTGGACATAACTGAGTGACTGAAATGAACTGATATCTTGTTGCCTACCTCCTAACACACACAAACACACACACCATCACAGACACACACACATACCCCCATACACCAAGAGATAGGCCAAGTGGATCACACCGGTCTTTGGTGACAAAATCAGAAACTAGACTCAGATAAAAATCAGACTGCATCATTTTGAGCCTGGTGTGCAATGCTTTCCTCACTAGGGCATAAGGCTAGCTTGACAGTGTGGGGACAGATGATAAAAGTTCTGAATATCAAGACAGAGGAGTTCAGGCAGATGATGCTGTAGACAAGGAGCCTCCATAGGGAAGTACATACTGATGAAGTGTTGGGAATAACTATTTATAATGCCTAAGATTTATCAACAGCTTACTGTGTGTCAGATTCACTATGGCTCTCACACAATATTCTCATCTAAGGCTCACAACAACTCTCTGGAGTGCTAATAAAGTTTGTTTCTGGTTATAGATGAAGAGATAGGTTTAGAGAAATCAGCTCTCTCACACAAGGCAAGTAAGAGTAGGAACAGAAGTTCTAAAGCATAATTCCTAAGGATTATGCTTTATTGCTTCTCATGTAAGTCAAGTCTAGATTATGGTTTTTATACCTTTTTGATTAAACACCACAAAAACAATGGCTCTCAGCTGGGATGTTTTGCCACCCTCATCCCAGACATTTGTCAATATCTAGAAACATTTCCAGAGAAGACAGTGGCAACCCACTGCAGTACTCTTGCCTGGAAAATCCCATGGATGGAGAAGCCTGGTGGGCTGCAGTCTATGGGGTCAGGAAGAGTCGGACACGACTGAGAAACTTCACTTTCACTTTCATGCATTTTAGAAGGAAATGGCAACCCACTCCAGGGTTCTTGCCTGGAGAATCCCAGGGATGGGGTAGTCTGCTGGACTGCTGTCTATGGGGTCGCACAGAGTTGGACATGACTGAGGCGACTTAGCAGCAGCAGCAGCAGCAGCAGCAGAGACATTTCTGATTGCCACAATGGTCAGGGGAAATACTACTGGCTGTAGTGGAAAGAGGCCAGGACTGCTGCTAATAAGCAACCTACCAGACAGAGCAGCTCTTCCAGTGAAGACCTGCATGGCTCCCCCAAGTGCCGACAGTGCTAAAGTTGAGAAGCCCTGCCCTAAGGGAACTTTGAAAAAATACAGCCCCTCTACACATAGGTTGACATGTAAATATTTAATCATAAACAGTGGCAAAGCATGTAACAGCTGATATGTCATTAATTCTGATATTGAAAAATAAATGTTTTAAAATAAAGGTCATATCATTCCTTTAATGTATCCAATGATATTTATATACCATATCAAATTGATACGTAATAGCATCTTTTTAAAAAGACACATGAAAAAGGGTACCTACATTATACTTCCTCCATGGAATATTATTCCAACAAAATGTAGTTTATTCTTGTAAGTCTTATTAATTATACAACCATTTTCTCTGCAACAAAAGAGATACACAAATTGAAATTAAAGGAATTATTTCCTGTGAATCTAAGGCTCTAAGACAGCTACTCCCAAACTACTTATAAGGTGTGCCAGGACTTTTCAGTGAATTCACGGGGAAATGGTGGGATATTTTAAATTTGCAAGGGAAACACTGTGTCAACTGCCAGTTTAGAAGTAGTTTACAGTTTCTACATTCCTTCGATGAGGTTACATTTTTGAAAAACTGTTTTTTCGGCAGTTGCTTTGATTTGAAAGCAAGTCAGCACAAAGTTAGTGTGGGACAGACGATGAGGGTGTGGTGCCCAATCTGACCCCCAGGTTTAAGAAGCTGTGCAGAGTACAACAGGTGCACACGTCTTATTAAGTAATTGTGGTTATTTAGGAATGAAATAGAAATAGTATTTTTCCTCTCACTTTATGTGTTTAATTTTTGCAAATGTCTACTATGTTATTAGGATATAAATATCATTAAGTGGAAATACTTCTGGTTCAATAAGGGTGCTATGACACAAGAAAACCTTTGAGAACCTTTTGTCTAAGTGCTAAAAACAGTTTTCTGCATTGAGGTATCATCAAAATGACTATTGGTGTGTAATATATCAAGACAATATAATTATATTATAAATTTTGATGATTATTAAAGGTAAAAGTAGATTACACAAATAAGCCATATCACATGATATCTTTCTTTGGCTGGCTTACTTAAAAAAATTTTTTTTAAATACAGATAAACTTATTTCCAAGACAGAAAGAGACTCACAGACATAGAAAACAAACTTATGGTTACCAAAGGGGAAAGGAGAGTGAAATAAATTTGGAAGTTGAGATTAAAATATACACACTACTATAAGTAAAGTACAGAACCAACAAGGACTTCCTGTATAGCACAGGGAACTATTTTCAATATTTTGTAATAACCTACAGGGGAAAAGAATCTGAAAAAGAATATGTGTGTGTATGTGTATAACTTTATCACTGTGCTGTATATCTGAAATTAACATGATATTTTTAATCAGCCATACTTCAATTAAAAGAAGGATAAAAGTAAAAATTTGGGAAATACATCTTTAGTGGGTGTCACCTCCAACCTCTAATTAGTCATATATCCGTGGCTGAAAGTGCTATATACCCATGGGTGGATATTTTAGATGAAGGTAAAATTATATTTTTAGTTCCATTTTAACAGATATGAGTACTAAATAATCTTGTTCACATACTTGCATACCTGAAGAGGTATTTTTATAAGCACCCATGTTCTAGTCCAAACTTTGCGACCCTATGGACTGTAGCCCACCAGGCTTCTCTATCCATGGGATTCTCCAGGCAAGAATACCAGAGGGGTTGCCAAGCCCTCCTGCAGGGGATCTTTCTGACCCAAGGATGAACTCACATCTCACATCTCCTGCATTGGCAGGTTCTTCACCACTAGCGCTACCCGGGAAGCCCTTCTCTATGGGAGTGTCATCCAATTCTCAGACTCCTGAATTATATGCCAGAAGTCCTGTAGTGCTCTAGCATCAACAATTATTTTTAGTGATCCATGGTCTCTATTCAGTTCAGTTCAGTCGCTCAGTCATGTCCGACTCTTTGCAACCCCACAAACCGCAGCACACCAGGCCTCCCTGTCCATCACCAGCTCCCAGAGTACACCCAAACTTATGTCCATTGAGTCAGTGATGCCATCCAACCGTCTCATCCTCTGTCATCCCCTTCTTATCTCTAGTAGGTAGTGTTTTAGTCTTGTTGAAAGCCAAGTATTGGAAACATTTATTTCTAAAGACTGTGTTGTCCAATCATTAGAGTTATTTGCTTTCTCAGCTCCAGAATTTCCAATTGTCTCTTTGTCTGAGGCCCTACAACTTGGGATAATCAATAGTTGGGAAGGACAAGAGGTGTGCTTTTTTGGTGTTAATGGAAGGGAGATGGGAAGGAGAGCCTGCCTGTCAATGCCGGTAAGTTCTGAAGAAGATCTGTCTTAGGAAAGAACACATGGAAGGTGAGGACATGGAAATCAGTCCCCTTAAAACTGACTGCACCCTCAATACACTTGGAAAGCCTCTACATATGCCTGGGGGCACTTGTTTTCAGATGTGAAGACCACTGCTGACCTTGCTCCAGAACATGGACACCATGGTGTTCCAGTCATATCCATATGGACTGTAGCACTAATAGGCACAGCATTTTTGAATCACTTCCTTCTTTCCTTTTCCTTTCTTGACGGGCTGCTGAGTATGGCCTCTGAAGCCAGATTCCTGGCCTTAAGTCTTGCTTTTCCTACTTGTCAGTTTTCTAAACTTGCACAGGCTACTTAATTTTGTCTCATCTTAGTAACATGTAAAATGTGGATTATAATAACATTTAGCCCATAGGATGGATGAGGAGTGACATTAATTCAGGCAATAAAGCTCTCAAGAACTGTTGTTGTTCCAATTCCTTGTGACTCCATGGACTATAGCATGCCAGGCTTCCCTGTCCATCGCCAACTCCTGGAGCTTGCTCAGACTCATGTCCATTGAGTCAGTGATGTCATCCAACCATTTCATCCTCTGTCCTCCCCTTCTTTTCCTACTTTCAATCTTTCCCAGCATCAGGGTCTTTTCCAATGAGTCACTTCTTCACATCAGGTGGCCAAAGTATTGGAGTTTCAGCTTCAGCATCAGTCTTTCCAGTGAATATTCAGGATTGATTTCCTTTAGGATTGACTGGTTTGATCTCCTTGCAGTCCAAAGAACTCTCAAGAGTCTTCTCCAACACTACAGTTCAAAAGCATCCATTCAGAATTTCTGAATAGTCTCAGATTAGGCCATACTCTTTGCTGAGAACATCTGTCAGTTTTATTAATTTTTTGGCTGCTCAGTTTACAAACCTTTTTCATATTTGAGGAGAATCCCAAGTGGTGAGTTTGGGTGGGAGTCCAAGGGCATTCTCACTGGGGAGTGGTGAAAGTATGGGTGTGCCCTCTGGTTTGGTGACTTGAGTGTTCTGGCCCAGGACTTTGAAAGATGCAAAGGCCATCGATAATCCATTCTGCCAATAGCAGTGGCAGCAACGTTCTGTGTTAAAGGACAGTGGCGGGATCCTGACAAGCTGCTACTAGGGCAAGATCCAGCCCTTTAGCTCCAATCCTTTGATTCCTATCGGTTTTCCAGCCTTAGTTTCCAGCTTTCTATTAACTCTGAGCTATCATCTAGCATCTCATGAATTCATTTTCCAATTAAGTTGGCCAGACTTCCCTGATGGTCCAGTGGCTAACAGTCAGCCTGCTGATTAAGGGAATACAGGGTCAATCCCTGGTCCAGGAAGATTCCACATACCACAAGGCAACTAAGCCTGTGTGCCCTAGAACCTGTGCTCTGCAATAAGAGAAGCCACCGCAATGAAAAGCAGGTGCACCGCAGCTAGAGAGTAACCTCCGCTTACCATACCTAGAGAAAGCCTGAATGCAGCAACGAAGATCCAGCACAGCCAAAAATAAATACATAAGTAAATAAAAGTTAAAAAAAATTAAGTTGGCCTACATCAGTGGAAGTTGATTATAACAAAGAATTCCGAGTGGTTCACTTTTTATGACTCCACACCTTTCTACAAGCTGTCCTCCCCACACAAGAAAGGTAGTTACTTCCCTGTCTTCTGCAGGAGGCAAACTCTGCTGATCCTTCAAGTCTCATTTCAAATGGTGTTTCCTCAGTCTGGCCTTTTCCAGTTTCCTGGGTTTTAGTCACTCTCAGCAGCAGGATCCAATAGTACTTTTTGCACACTATTAAGTACTGTTATAATGGGCATGGCTGTGTAGCTGTCCCCTGACATGTCTATTTCTCCCATTTCACTATCAATTACTTAAGGACAGTGGCTATGTTTTATCTCTGGAATTGAACACAGTACTTGACTCATGAAAGGTGATAAAGGGCGTTTGTCATTTTGGAAACTGTCTACCATTTCACTCCTTTTATATTTGAGGGAATTATTCACTATATGAGTCTTGATGCTATCAATGTAACCAGACTGGGCCCAAGATGGAGTCACTCATGCTAAGCCCCACATCAGCAAGCCCAAACTAAGATTCTATATACAACTCTTCCAGAAAAGGCAGGCCTAGGTCAGCCAATCAGCTCTTGCCTACTTAGCACAAGCTACCTGACCTGGCTCGAAGACTTCCCTTTGTTCCATATATGGAAACAAACTCGCTTCAACCAATCAGCAAATACCCAGGATAACTTCTTTGTTTCTGCTTACTTTGGCCTATAAAAATCTCTCCTTGTTCAGCTCTTCAGAGCTCCTTCCTCTCTGCCAGATTGGATATTGCCTGATTCAGGAATTGCTGAATAGACCCAGTAAGATTTTAAAAATTTACCCAGTGGGATTTTGTTTTCTAACATAAGACAGAGTACCTCTCCCACTCAAGAAGTGGAAACCTTGGCAGTTTTATATCCCCAAATCTGCAGATAAGGAATGGACATGAGGCCTGGGGTTGACCAATCAAATGAATACTCCCCAGGGTGCATTTGACACAAAGCTGAGGAGATAGCCAAGAATCCTCTGGAGAGTGCTACAGAACAGTAAATGGGATGGAATGGGAATATTCTTTTCTTTGATATATCCTACATCCTTTTCTGTGTCCCCAGTACCCCTCTCCATTCTACTAGATTAAAGGAAGCTCCTGGCTGTACTTTAGAAAAGATATAAAGAAATTTACATGAACTTGTTAATATTTGGTTGTTGCAAAATATTACCTTTCTAAGAAATATTTGCCTTTTAAAAGTGACAATTCTGTGGTTAAATGACCAACTCCAGGCACTTCCCTGGTGGGTCCAATAGTTAAGAATCCACCTTGCAGTGTAGGGGATGTGGGTTCTAACCCTGGTCAGGGAACTAAGATCGCACATGCTGTGGAGCAGCTAAGCCTGTGTGCTGCAACTGCTGACCCCTTGTGCCACAACTAGAGAGTCTATGTGCCCGATGAAGATCTGCATGCTGCCACTAAGAGCTGTTGCAGCCAAATATACACAAATTAAAAAAAAATTTTTTTTTAAGTGAACAGCTCCATAAAGGTGGCATTTGGGGAATATAGCCCAAGTTATTAGAGAGATATTTTACAGCAGAGAAACCTCAGCAGCATTCCTATATTACAGAATAAGGATGATCACCTGGTTGTCCATTTGTAAGACTGATTCTGTGTGTATGCAGTGCTTATTTGCATGGTACTGTCTGGGGATTTTCTATGTGTGTTTAAAGGACAGATCTGTGCAGAACTGGCTTGGCAGGGATGGACAGGTGAAAATTAGGAGCTACTGACAAATTGAATTGCATCTGAAAAAATATTTTTAGTCCCAATCCTTCAAGAAATCCATGCTTCTGTAAATCAAATGTCTCCTTCTCTAATGCATACATTCTTTCGATAAGTGCTGACTGATGGAAGCAAAAGGCAAGAAGACCATGAGAGAGCAATCTTTGGGTCGCTGACTCAGCTGTCCATTCCCCGGTTTCCAGTCAGCTGAACAGAACACATTTTGTTTGGGTTCCAGGCAAGGAGAGAGGGTAAAATGAAAGCCAATGTTTGTAGAGTTTCTAAGCCACCCCCACATGTGTTATCGTATGTTATTGCTCTAATCCTTACAGCAATCGTGAGATATGGAGGCTAAGCCCCATTTTGCAGATAAGAAAGCTGAGCCTTCCAGAGCTAGGAGACTTCTCAGTTAAGGGGAGGGCCATCTAGAGGGAGTTATGCTCAGTACAAGTGCACATATTTGCTCCGACTGAACTGCATGAATTTACCAAACAGGTAAGGAGACAGGGGAAAAACTTCAAATCAGAGCTGACATGGAATGTAGAAAGCCTTCCAGCATTATGCGTGGCCAGACATGGTGGCATATTTTAACCTAGTCATGAAGGTTTTACAATGCTTTGAATCTTCCTGAAGCTAGCTGACTGAAGGAGATCCATCTGAAAGTTCAACCAATACTCACTTGCCCACCTCATACTGTGCAGTTTCATCTTCTGCAGCGAGCAGGAGGAGGACCAATGTCGTGCATTTCATTTCTCCTTGCCTGCAGTTCTGACATGCAAGTTAGCCCTAATCTGCCAACTCATTCTGATGAGATTGTTTTGGAAGTCACCCCAAAGTCACTGGGCTAAATGGGATGTGGCGGTTAAGATAGAAATGCATTTCATTTAATACCTCAGCTGCACTGAAGCTAAGCCAGTGCCAGCCCTAATTCCTAAAGGAAAACAATCCACAATAATCCATCTTCTAATTCTGCACAGACTGGCATAACACCAGGTCATATCAGCTGTGAGTTCTCCTTCCTTCATACCGAGGACCAGGCCAACCCCTCATGGGCATTCACTGAATTTGAGGTCAGCGAGTCACCAGTTTCCTTGGTTTGTCTGAAATGAGAGCATTTACTCTGATGAGAGAAATAAGCTCATCCTTTTTCAATGAAAAATCAACATAACTTGAGCTGTAACCTAAATGAGCTGTTTTGCAGGTGGCAACATAGGCTTTGTTGGGCTAAACATGGCTTCACCTGATTTCCTTTCCAGTATCCTTTATCTTCATTTTCTTCCAGTCTTTGAGGACAGGCCTTGATATTTGCTCATTCCCAGTGAGCTGGAAATGAGTGAGGAGAGTGTCCATTACTTTCTAGAAATATTTACGTGCACATTTGCATGGTCCACACAGCCCAAAGCATTGACTATCTGGCCCTTTACAGAAAATATTTGCTGCCTACAAAAACTGATCAGCATCAAGTAGCTCCCAAAAAGAAAGTGGTTCAGGAGGGGAGCGACAAACTCTTTCAACAGAAAATGTGTCTGAGCGAGCAAACTTTTTACTTCAGTCAGCTTCTCCCTTGCCAGCATTTAACAGAGGTCCCTCCCAGGGATAGGAGGCCATTGCAGATTTCCCAGGGCAGAGCACCTTGGAGCCTCTTCCCTCCAGAGAACTTGCAGGGTGTAGATAACCTCTTCCATGGTTGGGCAAACAGGCAGTGGCTTTTGGGTAGCTTTCAAAAAGTGGCACCACTCTGATGCCCAGCTGTCACCACAACTTTGACTTAAGGGCTAGATAAATAATTTTAACCAGTTTAGTCTAAATTTCCCAGGGAAAAAAGCTCCTTCAAGTTATCTTTTGGATAAAGGTGGCGTTTTTCTATTAATGTATTCATTTATTTTTGTTGTTCTTTTTAAATATACTTTTCATTCATTTAGTTTTAATTTTATTATTTTTTTAATTTGGCTGCACTGGGTCTTCCTGGAGCACTTGGACTTTCTCTGGTTGTGGAGAATGGGCTGTAGAGTGCGTGGCTCAGTAGTTGCAGCCCCATGGCATGTGGGATCTTAGTCCCCAACTAGGGATCAAATCTGTCTCCCCTGCATTGGAAAGCAAATTCTTAATCACTGGACTGACAGGGAAATCCCTAATGCATTCATTTATTAAACCATTTGTTCCATAAACATTTGCTGAGTACTTACTATCTACTGGAAGACAAAAAAAACAGCCACAGTCCCTGTTCTTCAGACTCATTATCTTGTAGAGAATTGGACAATGGTTGAAACAGAGTTTAAATGTAAGACATAGTTTTATAATAAAGGTGCAAGTAAGATGCCTGTGAGAGCTCAGAGAACACTAGACTCTGGGATGGAAATAGTGGGAACTAATGTTTCGTATACTAAGGAAATCAATTGACAGGTCACTTGATCACACAGAGAAACTAGAAGAAAAGTAAGACTGACACCATATATGGGCCCCTCCATAATGCTTGTGGTTTTCTGAAAGCCCCAAGCTCTTTCTCCCTGTACCAGTTTGCTTGGTCTGCCACAGCAAAGTACCACAGACATTGTAGCTTAAACAGAAATTGATTTCTCATAATTCTGAGGCTAGAGATCCACAGTCATGGTGTCAGCAGAGTTAGCATCTTTTGGGGATGCTCACCTTGCCTTGTAGATACCTGTCTTCTCCCTTCTCCATTTGCATTAGTAATTCTACTTCTTGGTCCCAGGGAAAGAGAGCTAAAGGTAAAAACTGGTTTTTTCCCTTTAAATAGAAAATCTGTAAGACACTAAAGCACAAGACCTTTGGTATCCTGCTAACAAAAAGTTACATAAAAAAAGAGGCGGGGGTCATTCCGAATGCTTTGAATTCAAGAGCACAGGCATCAGGGGCAGTGTCCAGCGAATGGTAACTGAGACAGGAGGACTGGCTGCTACAGAGCCACCAGGAGGGGCAGGGAAAGAAGCGGTCAGCATCTCTTGGTCTCTGACCAGAGGCCTTCAGAGCATCTGTGAGACTGAGAACGCTGAGATCTGTGATCAGGAGGACTTTGCCGGGGTCTGGGATCATGCTGTGAAAAAGGTTACAGTAGATTTTAGATAAAAGGATTAAGGGTATTTGTTTTGAAATTATACCAATAGGAAGTGAAGTTCACAATCTGTATTCTTCCTGTTGGTAATCTTGTTTTCAGATTTATTTATTTTTGCCTATTTTTAAACTTCTTTCTTCCTTCCCGTTATTATTGAACAAGTGTTCAGCAAGTCTACCTAGGAAGAAGAAAATATGGCTATTCATCTTCTGGTAAAGGCAGGGAAAATCGGGTAAAATCTGTCTTAATATCCTCTCAACAGAGTGGAGAGTCAATCTGTTGGCTCAGCTAGGCTCCAAGTTCAGATCTAGTCTAAATCTGAGGTTTCAACCAGCCTTGGTTTCAAAAGAAACATTTTAGTCCTGCATTTCTCAAAATTGACCAATGTGCAAATCTTTCTTTAAGGAAAAAAAATGAGTGCTCCTAGAATTCCAATAAGAACTAACATTTTTAATAGTCCCTAAATATAAACATGTATATACTTATGGCTCTTATGTGAATACAAAGCACAAACAAATGTGTACATTAAGGATAAACAAAATACAGGACTAATGAGAATTAAATTTAAAATACCAATTAAATATGATAAATAATGATTTGCAAAAGCAAAACAGATGATTTGGAGTTTAATGCTAGAAAGAAGTAGCCTCTGGTACAATTCTAAATTTAGTCATTTTATACCTCAAAATAAAAGCATTAAAGTAGTGAATGCTGGTTATCATAAGGAGATAAAATAAAATGGTGTTAATAGTAATAATTAAAATATTTTTATTGAATTGAACAAAAAGTGCTTTATTGTCTAAATGTTACTCTACTCACTGTCAATCACCTGTTGGCTCAAGGTGGTATGTTCACAACTGGTATCCATGCAGGGTATCCATTCACAGAACAAATATTGTAGGATTGCTGTGCTGCGGGAAGGTGACGACTCCATTACCTATCTTTCTGAAGTCAAACTACTACTGCAGCTTTAGGGCAACAGTCAGCAACATTACTGACCCTTTGCAGGGTTTGAACATAAACACAAACACAATTTCAGGTACCTATAGAGAGTGGCATCTTAATTTTAAAGTAGTTATTCAGATGATCAGAATTGTGCTAATACACTGTTTAGAATCAGAGAAGAGAATGGCAACCCACTCCACTATTCTTGCCTGGAGAACCCCATGGGCAGAGGAGCCTGGTGGGCTACAGTCCATGGGATCTCAAAGAGTCAGACATGACTGAGAGACTAATGTACTGTTTAGAATGACATGACAGCATAATACTAAAAATATTCATCAAAAGAAAACTCTTGAACTCTTGAGGATATATCTATGGGCCTTTACTCCATTTTGATAGAACACTTATAGTTTATCACAGTCCATCAAGAGGAAGAGGTCTACTTCCCTAAATATCTGATGTCCTTCAAGGAGGACACTGGGCAGGGCCAAACAGTGGTAATCCTTGGGAAATGAGAAGTAGGTTGCCTACTAAAAAATTTTCATCTCTTGTGATGCTGAAATCAGTTCTCCCTTGATGACTTCTACTTCTCCCTTTGTTCTTGGAATTCTTTGACCCTGGCTTGGATTTTTAAAGTCAGCCATCTGAAGCACCATTTATTTGTTGGGGGAACACCATAAGTTTAGGTTGAGTGTGGCAATGGAAAAATTCTGTCTTCTTGTTGTTCCATCAGAATTAACATCTGTTAACCTCTGGGGCATCACACCAGAACCATCTGCTCAAGCAGCATTTGCTAAGGGGGTTGCGGGTGAGGGTGAAAGGGACAGAGAAAGGGTAAATTGGAAAACCTTCCTTTGGCCTTTCAGAATGCTAAGAAGCATTGGGTTCCGCTGGCGCATGAGATCCAAGGAAAAATATACTACAGTCTTCTTTAGACTCAGGGAAATATGAAAGTCAAGCTTGGGGGTTCTGTAAGAGGGCTATATAATTCTCTTTTACTTGTAATTTTTTGAAAAGATTAAGAAAACTTTGAGAATTTAGAAGTACATAAAATTTTGGTCATACATAGTTTAGCCACCAAAAAGTGAAATGTTACAGGTCATCAAGCCTCATGAGTGAAAATCTCAAACAGCCCTTCCTTCAAATAGTCAACCTGAGCCCTGGGGGAAAAAAGCATTTCTACATTGATCGAGATATCACTACCCACCCTCCTGCAACTGAGTTCTCTCTTCATGGGTGCATGAACAGTACAGTAAATAACCTTTCTCTTTATTTAGATTCCTGGTGCTCAACCCTGACTGCCCATTAGAGTCATTTGGGAAACTAAAAACCTACTGCAGTTAGGCCCTAACCCTGGTGATATGGATTTAATTGGTCAAGGTGGAGTCTGTACACTGACATAGTTTGAAAGTTCTCCCAGGTTATACTAATGTGCAGAACTATTGAGAACCACTGATTTGGAGAAAAATTTGATATTTTTCCACAGCTACTATAACCTAATTTCAGAAGCTAATTATTCAAAGAAATTCATAAGGTCAGGAGAAGAGGTATTAGAAGGAAGAATCAAAAAATGCGATTCAATGAAGAAAAGGAATAATGTCAAGTCCATCTTGGGCTTCTCAGCCTCAGTCATCTTAACATTTGTGGTCAGATAAATCTTTGTTGTGGGGGCTATCCAGTGTACACTGTTAAGAAATTTAGCAGCAACCCTGGCTTCTATGCCAATACCAACGTCACCTCCTTGCACCCTCCACAGTTGTGACAATCAAAAATGTCTCCAGGCATTGCCAAATGTCTTCTGATGTGTGAACACTCTTCCCCACCCCCACCCCATTTGAAAACAACTGATTTAAACAATTAGACTGTGGATTTTCTCTCTTCTTTTATCTAATCTGATCATCTTTCCTAAAGTTAACATGTCTATTAAGTTCTTAAAACACATCTGTAACTAGCAGAAAAGTTGCTAGCTTTGCTGAAAGGTTTGAAAGGCTCTGTTTAATGATAGAAACAGCCATCTTCATGGATGCTTTGGAATTAGGTGGCATCCAAAATGGAAGGATTTTCTTGTTCGTTTCTTTTTTCAAATGAGGAGTCATAAATCTTACTATATATTTGTCTTTGGGAGTGAAATAAGATCTCAGACACAAAATTTGTTTTTAATAGGTATAAACCAAAATAAAACGGTACCATAGCCAAGCCAATTGAACTTTTTAAAACAGAAATATTTCAGAGACTCCGGAGAATAATTTTGATACAATTTGTCTTAAATTTGTTTCCTCAAGGATCCTCAGGCTTCTCAAACAGAATAAGCACTGTGAACTAATGTTAGGAGGAAAGCCCTAATGACAGACTGATGGTGAAATCATTCACGTAATACCATGACAAATTTCAGGGGGATTATTAATTTTCTGGTTTCAGAACGAGTTGATTCACACCAGATATTACAGACATTACAAGAGTTACCATGGCAACAGCACTTGATTTGAGAAACCAAAGGCTTACAAATGAATTGAAGCCGGTGTAGGTCAGAGTAGTTAGGGCTAAACTCTGCTTCTCTTATGGTACCCAAGGTTCTGTGGATTTAGACTTGCCAGTGTTTCTTTACTTGCATTATCTCATTTACCTTTCACAATAGCCCCCCAAAGGTATTCAGTCTTATTATCCCTATTTTATAGTTGAGGAACTGGTAGCTGAGCTTGGAGTGTTAACTTTCACTAGGCCACAATGTTGGAAGTAGTGTTACATGTCCATTTCAGAGTTCCTAAGAGATGGCTGGATGGCATCACGGACTCGATGGACGCGAGTCTGAGTGAGCTCCGGGAGTTGGTGATGGACAGGGAGGCCTGGCGTGCTGATTCATGGGGTCTCAAAGAGTCGGACAGGACTGAGCGACTGGACTGAACTGAACTGAAACATTTTCAGTTCTCAGTGCCCTAGTGTTTCCTTTTTTCCTAGTGCACAAAGGCCAAAAATATATACTAATAGTTCCATTTACTTATAAATATTTCTGTCCTGATAACTTAGCAGCCATTTCACAAAACAATATATATAAATTGGGAGAAAAAAGTCATGCTTTATTTCATTCTTGACCACATTCACTTACCAGTGGGATGTGTGTACCCTCTTGGCATACATAGCTTCTCAAACTTGGAGTCAAACTGGATACTACCACCCTCATTTTCTCTTCTATGTTGAGTTTTATGCGTTACTTTCTTTTTAGCACAATAACCTCCAACAACCTAGCTGTGCAAAGATATGGCATTATTGAAAGGAGTGTTTCAATCTAAAGTTGAAGCTGTGAACTACTTTGAGTCAGCTGTTTGTGCCATGTCTGACAGAGGCACTGATGTGTTTTTCTTGAAAATTTAAAAGGTGCACACAGTTTGAGAACTGCAGGTCTTCCTGTTTCCCTCCACTAGGCTGTGAGCCCTTGGCCAGGCATCCAAATTCTCTCTTAATCCCTACATGCTCACCCTTAGCATATAGCTTGGCACACAGAAGGGCATTAGTGGGTGAAAGTAGAAGCCTGATTTGCTCCTAGTTCTTGGATCCACCTCTTGTTCTCTACAAAGATCTGAACTCTTCTGAGTCTCTTGGGGAGATTTTCTTCCCAAAGCTCGTTGACTCCTGATCCACCTTTCTAAGGACATGAGCCCAAATTGGCTTCCCAGGCTGGGGAACCCAGAGCCCCATTACCAAGACCCGTTCAGTCTAGTAAAGGCAAAGCCAAGCAAACTTGTCCACACAAAGTCAAACTCCCTGACCCCAGTGATCTATGCAGCTGTCCCCAAAAGCAGCAGCTCTGTCAAATGTATTTGCCTCCAAGGCTCTGACACAGCTCTTTTTGGGCAATGAGAACAGGGAGGGAGGTGGAGAGGAGTTTACAATTAGGACAAAGAGTGACCTTCATAGGAGTGAATGCTCTTGCATTGGTTTCCACAGTTGTGATACATCAGTAGATTATGTGAATGAGACACATAATTCTATGTGGACTTCTCAGGTGGCTCATTGGTAAAGAATCCACCTGCAATGCAGGAGACATGTGTTGAAAAGATCACCTGAAGAAGACATTGGCAGCCCACCCAGGATTCTTGCCTAGGAAATTCCATAGACAGAGGAGCCTGGTGGGCCACAGTCCCTGGGGTCACAAAAGAGTTGGAAAGTTACCAACTAAACAACATCAACAGCAATGTACTTTCTATCCATCAGATTCCCACAGTCCCATTCCAGGGAATGGATGAAAGCAACCACCGTTACTCTCTTTTGAAATTGTGTTCTTCATTTTATCTCCTAGCAGCACAGAGTTCTCAGTTCATTCTTGCTATTGGTCTATCTTCTGGTCTTAGCCTTCTTTCACATCATTAACACATATATTCATGAAAAATCTATGACATATTTTGCCCAATAGTCTCCTCCTGTAATTATAGAGAGATACTCACATATTTGAGAATAACACAAATAGTAATTTGTCAATTATAGCTGTACTTATAGAAAAACATTAGAAATAACTAAATTGTCCTTTAATGGGGGACTAGTAAAATAAATTTTGACAGTTCATACATAGAACATTGGCAGTCATTTAAAACAGGGGTCAAAAATCTTATTTAGTAAATGACATTTAGGTTTTGCAGATCCTACATTCTCTGTCACAGTTACTCAACTCTGCATTGCAGTGTAACAACAGCCACAACAATGTGTGGATGAATGGGGGTGATTGTGTTCTAATAAAACTTCATTTACAAAAACAGACAGAGACCAGATATGACACTGTAGGCTGCAGCTTACCCATCCTAATTTAAAGAAACAAGGGAAGTCTATGTGAACACTACTCTGGAAAGTATTCTAAGATATGCTGTTAATTAAATCAAAGAGGAAGAGAATAACAGACATATATAAATACACAGAAAACTCCAGAAGGTTGTATAAGAAATGATAAATATGGTTGCATCTGGGGACAGAAATGAGAAGACTGGGAAGAAGGGGAGATAGGCTATTCACTGAATATCATTTTGTCCCTACTGGAGTTTGTACTGTGAGCATGCATGTACGTGCACTAAGTCGCTTCAGTCATGTCTGGCTTTTGGGAGTACCCCATGGACTGTAGCTTCCAGGCATGCTTTACTTATTCAAAAAGAAATGAACTATGAAAAAGTGGATTCATAAGAGCAGAATCCCAGTTTGGAATATCTAGGCTGACCCTTAGTACACCTCTTCCACAATCAGCATTCCTTTGCCTGATTTCCACATATGATTGAGGCACGTTTGATTTCCCATATAAACTGCAAAGTCTTTTGAAGGACTGTTTTTATATTTGCAAACTTTCCTGCCACACATACAATTGATCACAAGGTTTTACACAGAGTAGGCCTTCTTCATATGCTTATGACAGGAAAACTATAAAATAAATATTCACTTATAAAAGCAGGAGTGGGAGAGTACCCTTCCTGCCCCCTCAATTTAGTTACTTTTATATGGATAGAATCAAATCAAAGCAAACTTCAAGGACAATATGTGGAAATACTTCACACAATGGCAGGTGCTCAATATATGTTGAACGTTCACTTAAATTAAAGGACCACTGTAACAGAGCCACTGCTCTGAGCTCACCACACCACTTCTCCCCAGGGGCAAGTGAAGACATTCCCCAGGTCCCCTTCCCTCCAGTGCTGGAGTCGTTCCGAGGCCCATGGCATGTCCACAAACTGAGGGGCTCCCAGCTTTCCAGACCCATATATACTAGGCCTGAATCAAGACAAGAATGGGAAACACTACCCCCTTCCTTAAAGGAGGGTCATGTTCTGTCATGAAGGGCCCACCTGTGAGATATTTATGACTGATGCAGAGGTGGTGTGGGCAGTGAAGAAAGGGAGACACTTGCTGTGATTGTGTTGACAGTTGCCCTCTCATTCTCTTTAAGCAATCACCCAGTCCCCTGATAAAGAGTCAGAAGACAGTGTTATGCAGTTCTCAGATGCTTGCTTTCCCTGACCCTGGAATGAGTTGCCATGACAATGTCCACATATGAGATCTGTACTCTTTGGTTATTTTTTATGTCTTTACTGGAGAATAAAGTTTGTGATATTCAGTGTTGAAATTCTATCCATTTTCAGAGACTCTCCATCCCTTTCCTCTAATGTCTCTTGAGCTATGTCCATACAACCCTGTCTCCAGCATGTTCTCCACTGCCTGAACTCCAGCTCATCAAAGCCCCCTGTCACACAACCTCCAAGCATTCTCTGTCCTCACTCCAATCTCCTCGAGAGCCTTGGGTTGGGAAACTCACTTTCACTGGTAGCAGTAACTAAAGAGAGTAAAGTATGATGAATTAATCTAATCATATGTTAAACAGAGCTTTATGGGTGATTTAAGAATCTGTCCAACAGCATTTTTTTGAGAAATGTGCTTTGAGTTCCAAAGAAATTCCAACAAGGAAAATTTTTGAAATATGTACAATCCCTTTGTAACTTAGAAATAGTCTATAACAACTGCAGTTTAGGAAGGAGGATTTTTGAGGAGTGGGTTTGAAGACAGGATGGAGGTGGGAGCTGGGAGAAGAGTGATTCAGCTCAGAAGCTGTCTTTTGAATGGGAGAAGTCAGAAGAGAGAACCATATGAGGGGCTGGGTGGGGCCTGAGCGTTCTGCTGCCTTTCTACGCAATTACTCTGATGAGCTAGAGTGAATTCAAAGTGACAGCTGACATGATGCTGCAGCCCTCAAGGTTGTCAATCTGAAGGAGCCCAGATGCTGCGGTAACATCAATATTAGGTGATACAGGCAACTGAGATGTGCTGTGGGAGGGTGTAAGAGGGAAGGCTCTCAGAGCCTGAGGTCAGCAAGCTCTCACTCTCCCCTTCCCTCAACTTTGGGTCTCTGATTTCTCCCCCTTCCTGCTGTCGGTTAACTGAATGGTTGCTCCCCCTGGTTGATGATGAGAAGCACCCAGGGACCCAGGAGCTGTGTTCAAGTATTCTCTGAGTGTTTGAGTGGTAATACAGTTTTGGCGATCCCTGGTTGAAATGACTGAGCCAAATCGGGGACTTCTGGAAGTACAGCTGTCATAGGCATATATGACTACTGCGGTGTGAATGCAGAAAGGACTGGCTGGGTTATCAATAAAGAGTAGGAGATGGTGACTTCCCTGGTGGTCAGTGATTAAGACTATCTTCCAATGCAGGGAGTATGGGTTCGATGCCTGGTTGGGGAGCTAAGATCTCACATGTCTCATGGCCAAAACACCAGAACATAAAACAGAAGCTCATCAAATGCTAAAGAATCTTCTCTAGGCAGGAAACACAGAAAAGGCTTATAAAATTGAACCCAAAACAACAAAGTAAATGGCAAAGGGATCATACTTATCAATAATTACTTTAAATGTAAATGGGTTGAATGCCTCAACCAAAAGACAAAGACTGGCTGAACGGATATAAAAACAAGACCCCCTATATATGCTGTCTACAAGAGGCCCACCTTGAACCAAGGGACACATACAGACTGAAAGTGAAGGGCTGGAAAAAGATATTTCATGCAAATAGAGATCTAAAGAAAGCAGGAGTAGCAGTACTCATATCAGATAAAATAGACTTTGAAATAAAGATTGTGAAAAAAGACAAAGAAGGACACTACATAATAATCAAAGGATCAACCCAAGACGATATAACAACTATAAATACATATGCACCCAACATAGGAGCACCTCAATACGTAAGTCAAATGCTAACAAGTATGAAAGGGAACCATTCAGGTATGACCTAAATCAAATCCCTTATGATTATACAGTGGAAGTAAGAAATAGATTCAAGGGATTAGATCTGACAGAGTGCCTGAAGAACTATGGACGGATGTTTGTGACATTGTACAGGAGGCAGTGACCAAGACCATTCCCAAGAAAAAGAAGTGCAAGAAGGCTAAATGATTGTCTGATGAGGCCTTACAAATAGCTGAGAAAAGAAGAGAAGCTAAAGGCAAAGGAGAAAAGGAAAGATACACCCATTTGAATGCAGAATTCCAAAGAATATCAAGGAGAGATAAGAAAGCTTTCCTCAGTGATCGATGCAAAGAAATAGGGGGAAAAAATAGAATGGGGAAAACTAGAGATCTCAAGGGAACATTTCATGCAAAGATGGGCACAAAAAAGGACAGAAGTGGTATGGACCTAACAGAAGCAGAAGAATTAAGAAGAGGTGGCAAGAATACACAGAAGAACTGTACAAAAAAGAGCTTCGTGACCCAGATAATCACAACAATGTGATCACTCACCTAGAGCCAGCCATCCTGGAATGTGAAGTCAAATGGGCCTTAGGAAGCATCACTACAAACAAAGCTAGCAGTGGTGATGGAATTCCAGGTGAGCTATTTCAAATCCTGAAAGATGGTGCAGTGAAAGTGCTGCACTCAATATGCCATCACATTTGGAAAACTCAACAGTGGCCACAGGACTGGAAAAGGTCAGTTTTCATTCCAATCCCAAGGAAAGGCAATGCCAAAGAATGCTCAAACTACTGCAGAATTATACTCATCTCACATGCCAGCAAAGTAATGCTCAAAATTCTCCAAGCCAGGCTTCAACAGTATGTCAACTGTGGACTTCCAGATGTTAAAGCTGGATTTAGAAAAGGCAAATGAACCAGAGATCAAATTGCCAACATCTGTTGGATCATAGAAAAAGCAAGAAAGTTCCAGAAAAACATCTGTTTCTGGTTTATTGGCTATGCCAAAGCCTTTGACTGTGTGCATCACAACAAACTGTGGAAAATTCTGAAAGAGATGGGAATACCAGATCACCTTACCTGTCTCCTGAGAAATCTGTATGCAGGTCAAGAAGCAACAGTTAGAACTAGACATAGAACAACAGACTGGTTCCAAGTTGGGAAAGAAGTGCATCAAGGCTGTATATTGTCACCCTGTTTATTTAACTTATATGCAGAGTACATCATGAGAAATGCTGGACTGGATGAAGCACAAGCTGGAATCAAGATGGCTGGGAGAAATATCAATAACCTCTGATATGCAGATTATACCACACTTAGAGCAGAAAGAAGAACTAAAGAGCATCTTGGTGAAAGTGAGAGGAGAGTGAAAAAATTAGCTTAAAACTCAACATTTAGATAACGAAGACCATGGAATCTGGTCCCATCACTTCGTGGCAAATAGATGGGAAAACAATGGAAACAGTGAGAGTCTTTATTTTTGAGGCTCCAAAAATCACTGCAAATGGTGACTGCAGCCATGAAATTTAAAGATGCTTGCTCCTTGTTCAGGAGGCAGTGACCAAGACCATCCCCAAGAAAAAGAAGTGCAAGAAGGCAAAATGATTGATGAGGCCTTACAAATAGCTGAGAAAAGAAGAGAAGCTAAAGGCAAGGAGAAAATGAAAGATATACCTGAAAAAGGATGAGACGGTTGGATGGCATCACCAACTCAATGGACATGAGTTTGAGTAAGCTCTGGGAGTTGGTGAAAGACAGGGAAGCCTGGTGTGCCGCAGTCCATGGGATCCCAAAGAGTCAGACTTGACTGAGCAACTGAATTGAACTGGATGAAAGGGGAAATTATCAGTAACACGATAATAGTGGGAGACTTAATATCCCACTCACACCTATGTATAGATCAATGAAAAATTAGCAAAGAAAGACAAACTTTAAATGATACAATGGACCAGTTAGACCTAATTGATATCTACAGGACATTTCACCCCCAAAACAATGAATTTCACCTTTTTATCATATGCACACACAACATTCTCCAGGATAGATCACATTCTGGGCCATAAACCAACCTTGGTAAATGAAAAAAAAAAATTGAAATCATTATAAGCATCTTTTCTGATCACAATACAGTAAGACTAGATGTCAACTACAGGAAAAAACCTATTAAAAATACAAACATATGGAGGTTAAACAACACACTTCTGAATAACCAACAAATCACTGAAGAAATTAAAAAAGGAAATAAAAATATGCATAGAAGCAAACGAAAATGAAAACAGGACAACCCAAAGCCTATGGGATTCAATAAAAGAAGTGCTAAGAGGAAGGTTCATAGCAATACAAGCTTACATCAAGAAACAAGAGAAAAATCAAATAAATAACCTAACTTTACTCCTAAAGCAACTAGTAAAAGAAGAAATGAAGAACCTCAAAGTTAGTAGAAGGAAATAAATCATAAAAATCAGAGCAGAAATAAGTGAAAAAGAGACAAAGGAGACTATAGCAAAATCAACAAAACTAAAAGCTGGTTCTTCGAGAGGAGAAATAAAATAGACAAACCATTAGCCAGACTCATCAAGAAAAAAAAGGAGAAGAATCAAATCAACAAAATTAGAAATGAAAATGGAGAAATCACAAGAGGCAACACAGAAATACAAAGGATCATAAGAGACTACCATCAGCAACTAGATGCCAATAAAATGGACAACTTGGAAGAAATGGACGAATTCTTAGAAAAGTATAACCTTCCAAAACTGAGCCAGGAAGAAATAGAAAATCTTAATGGACCCATCACAAGCACAGAAATAGAAACTGTAATAAAAAATCTTCCAACAAACAAAAGCCCAGAACCAGACAGCTTCACAAGTGAATTCTACCAAACATTTAGAGGACAGCTAACACCTATCTTACTCAAACTCTTCCAGAGAATTGCAGAGGAAGTTAAACTCCCAAACTCATTCTACGAGGTCACCATCACCCTGATGTCAAAACCAGACAAAGATGCCACAAAAAAAGAAAACTAGAGGCCAATATCACTGATGAACATAGATGCAAAAATCCCCAACAAAATTGTAGCAAACAGAATCCAACAATATATTAAAAAGATCACACGTCATGACCAGTTGGGCTTTATCCCAGGGATGCAACAATTCTTCAGTATTTACAAAGCAGTCAGTGTGATACACCACATTAACAAACTGAAAGATAAAAACCATATGATTATCTCAATAGATACAGAGAAAGCCTTTGACAAAATTCAACAACCATTTATGATAAAAACTCTCCAGAAAGCAGGCATACAAGGAACATTCCTCAACATAATAAAAGCCATATATGATAAACCCACAGCAAACGTTATCCTCAATGGCAAAAAATTGAAAACATTTCCCCTAAAGTCAGGAACAAGACAAGGGTGCCCACTCTCACCACTACTATTCAACATAGTTTTGGAAGTTTTAGAGACAGCAATCAGAGAAGGAAAAGAAATAAGAGGAATCCAGATTGGAAAAGAAGAAGTAAAACTCTCACTTTTGCAGATGACATGATCCTCTACATAGAACACCCTAAAGACACTACCAGAAAATTACTAGAGCTAATCAATGAATATAGTAAAACTGCAGGATATAAAATTAATACACAGAAATCCCTTGCATTCCTATGCACTAACAATAAGAAAACAGAAGAAAAATTAAGGAAACAATCCCACTCACCATTGTGACTAAAAAATAAAATATTTAGGAATAAACTTACCTAAAGAAACAAAAGACCTATATATAGAAAACTATAAAACACTGATGAAAGAAATCAAAGATGACACAAATAGATGGAGAAATATACCATGTTCATGGGTCAGAAAAATCAATATAGTGAAAATGAGTATACTACCCAAAGCAATATATAGATTCAGTGCAATCCTTGTCAAGTTACCAGAGGTATTTTTCACAGAACTAGAACAAGTAATTTTACAATTTGTATGGAAACACAAAAAACTTCAAAAGCCAAAGCCATCTTAAGAAAGAAGAATGGAACTGGAGGAATCAATCTGTCTGACTTTACACTATACTACAAAGCTATAGTCATCAAGACAGTATGGTACTGGCGCAAAGACATAAATACAGATCAATGGAACAAGATAGAAAGCCCAGAGATAAATCCACACACCTATGGACACCTTATCTTTGACAAAGGAAGCAAAAATATGCAATGGAGAAAAGACAATCTCTTTAACAAGTGGTGCTGGGAAAACTGGTCAACCACCTGTAAAAGAATGAAACTAGAACACTTTCTAACACCATACACAAAAATAAACTCAAAATGGATTAAAGATCTAAACGTAAGACCAGAAATTATAAAACTTTTAGAGGAAAACATAGGCAAAACACTCTCCGACATAAATCACAGCAGGATCCCCTATGACCCACCTCCCAGAGCAATGGAAATAAAAGCAAAAATAAACAAACGGGACCTAATTAAACTTAAAAGCCTTTGCACAACGAAGGAAACTATAAGCAAGTTTATAGTTTCAGACAGAAGGCTGTCTGAAAAGACAGCTTTCAGAATGGGAAAAATAATAGCAAATGAAGCAACTGACAAGTAATTAATCTCAAAAATATACAAGCAGCTCATGCAGCTCAATACCATAAAAATAAATGACCCAATCAAAAAATGGGCCAAAGAACTAAACAGATATTTCTCTAAAGAAGACATACAGATGGCTAGCAAACACATTGGAGAAGGCAATGGCAACCCACTCCAGTACTCTTGCCTGGAGAATCCCAGGGATGGGGGAGCCTCGTGGGCTTCCATCTATGGGGCTGCATAGAATTGGACATGACTGAAGTGACTTAGCAGCAGCAGCAGCAGCAGCAAACACATGAAAAGATTCTCAACATCACTCATTATCAGAGAAATGCAAATCAGTACCACAATGAGGTACCATCTCACACCAGTCAGAATGGCTGCTATGAAAAAGTCTACAAACAATAAATGCTGGAGAGAGTGTGGAGAAAAGGGAATCCTTTTACACTGTTGGTGGGAATGCAAAGTAATACAGCCACTATGGAGAACAGTGTGGAAATTCCTTAAAAACCTGGAAATAGAACTGTCATATGACCCAGCAATCCTATTGCTGGGCATACACATGGAGAAAAACAGAATTGAAAGAGACACAAGTACCCCAATGTTCACTGCAGCACTGTTTACAATAGCTAGTATGTCCATTGGCGGATGAATGGATAGGAAAGTTGTGGTACATATACCTGATGGAATATTACTCAGCTATTAAAAAGAACACATTTGAATCAGTTCTAATGAGGTGGGTGAAACTGGAGCCTGTTATACAGAGTGAAGTAAGTCAAAGAAAAACACCAGTACAGTATATTAATGCATATATATGGAATTTAGAAAGATGATAATGACGACTTTATATACAAGACAGCAGAAGAGACACAGATATAAAGAACAGACTTTTGGACTCTGTGGGAGAAGGTGAGGGTGGTTTAATTTGAGAGAATAGCATTGAAACATGTATATTATCATATGTGAAACAGATGACCATCCAAGTTCAATGCATGAACAGGGCACTCAAAGCCAGTGCACTGGAACAACCCAGAGGGATGGGATGGGGAGAGAAGTGGTATAGGGGTTAAGGACTGGGGAACACATGTACACCCATGGCTGATTCATGTCAGTGGATGGCAAACACCGCCACAATATTATAAAGTAATTAGTCTCCAATTAAAATAAATAAATTGATTTTTTAAAAAGTAAAAGCAAGAGTAGGAGAGTAGGGAATGGCTTCACCTGCTGTTGCTTTGAATGTGCTGGTAGGCCCTTTAGATCAACCTGACATTGCCTGCTGCTGCTGCTACTAAGTCGCTTCAGTCATGTCTGACTGTGTGCAACCTCATAGATGGCAGCCCACCAGGCTCTCCGTTCCAAATCTATTAATTAATCAGTCAATCTATTGAGTAAATATATTGAACTGAGCATCATGATAAACAGTGGGGATGTTAAACTGAAGTCCTAGCCATATTTTCAAGGCACTCACTGTCCCGCTTGCCCCTCTCTGCTGTTAGGTTCCCCAGTGAACCTGACCTTTCTCTCTTCATCACTTCTGAGCTTTTCCTCAAACTGTTCATACAACAGCCTCTCTCTTCCTGCCACCTCCCTTCACTAGAGCTCATTTCAAAGTCTACATCCCTGTCCTCATGAGGTTTGTTCATCCTCCAGGCCTCTGGCACTTCCCTCACCTGTCCCTCCTCTTCAGGGTACAGTGTCATCTATCTTACTACCACTATTCGGCATTTTCAAGTGTGCTAGTCATAGAACTGAGAAAGGAATATGCTCCTTCAAGTAGGAAGTAAGAATGAAGGAGTTGGGTGCTGAATGCCCCCTCTACTCTTGGGTAAAGGCCACAAGCTCTGGTCTCAACTGCCATGTCCAGTAGGGGCACCTTTCTACAATTTGTCTTTTTTTTTAATTAATTTATTTATTTGGTTGTGCCAGGTCTTAGCTGCAGCATGTAGGATCTTTCTTGCAGCATTTGGGATTTAGGTCCCTGACCAGGGATCGAACCTGGACATCCTGCATTGGAGTGTGAAGTCTTAGCCACTGGACCACCAAGGAAGTCCCACAATTTGTCTGTCTTGAACAGAATGCTTTTTCTAATCACACAGTTCAGTCACTAGCTGCTAGGATAGAACTGTACCCATTTTTCTTCATGGCTTCTTTCATTTAAACAAAACAAATCCAAAAGCATTTAATGAAAATAAGGTGAACTTAACAATGTTTTTACTAAAAGTTATGATTCTTTTATGCAGGAATAAAAGCTTCTTTATATTTATCATGTACAATATATGGGGGATAAAAACAGAATTGGTGATTCCACCAGACCAAGAAGTGCAGAATTTTCCCAAGATGGAACAGGCTGAAGGGCTATGAAGAGTTAAGCCAGTGCCTTCTGTGCTTAGTTTAATAAAATGGCTATTAAAGTTCTCTATACTTCAGCAGGGCAAACACCTTGTAGAACCCTCTTTCAAAACGCAGGAACAACCCCACCATCTGGTTTGAGGGATGAGGACTCCACTGCAGCTGCTAACTGAGCCTATCACTGAGCCAATGAGTGGGGAGATAATCAGATTAGAATCAGAAGCTTCCCCAGGGAACACCATGAGTTAAACACTAGAGATCCTGAGAATCAAAAGCCACTGACGCTTATCATCAACTTCACTTTTTCATCTTTTATTTGGGTTGAAGAATTCTGAGATGTTGTTAGCGTTCCTATGGGGCCTTTCGGTTTTCAGATACTTTCTTTTCTCAGAATTTAAGGCTCTATACTGGGGAAAATAAATGTGTGTGTGGGTGTATCTTTTTGTCTTGATGCATTCTACAGCCCATTCCATTAAATTTCCTGCTTCCAACATTTACTTTTACTTTCAAAACCCAGTAATAGGGAAAACAAACATGCACTCAGGATGCTATATTTTCAAAGTGTTATATTTTTTCAGTTGATTTTCCAAGAATTTCATGACCTGGGTAGGTCTTATATTTCCCCCACCCCTTGATTTAAAAATGAAGTAACATCTCAACAGCCAACTAATTGGCCCAAGATCATACGTTAGATAAACGGATTTTTTCCAGTAAGGAATATAAATCTCTGTAAGTCAAATATTTGAACCAGTGGTAACACCTTACTGGTTCCTTCACTAAATAGTGAGTTAAAATCTCTGATACATCTTCATGTTACATTTGTATGAAGATCATTATATCCTCTTTTAAATATTACCCTTTCACCCTTTCCCATGCCCACCACTTACTTCCCTTACTGCTGTGATTTCTCTCAGCTATATGGTTTCCTGCTCACTCAGCCATTCTGTCCCAGTCTCCTGACCTCTGCTGGTACCATCTTAATAGCTGCTATTCATTCTGTGAAGTTTAATAAAGTAGATTCATTGCAGGTAAAAATCACTAACAACCCACTACTGAGACATAATGGAGACCAAGATTTGGAAATTGCATGGCATTTTGTTTGAAGATTAATTGCCCTCCCTTAATCAGTTCAGTTCAGTTCAGTCCCTCAGTCGTGTCTGACTCTTTGTGACCCCATGAATCGCAGCACGCCAGGCCTCTCTGTCCATTACCAACTCCCAGAGTTCACTCAGACTCATGTCCATCGAGTCAGTGATGCCATCCAGCCATCTCATCCTCGGTTGTCCCCTTCTCCTCCTGCACCCAATCCCTCCCAGCATCAGAGTCTTTTCCAATGAGTCAACTCTTCGCATGAGGTGGCCAAAGTACTGGAATTTCAGTTTTAGCATCATTCCTTCCAAAGAAATCCCAGGGCTGATCTCCCTCCCTTAATACTTGAAATAAAAAAATGTGAAGATTATGCACTTGCAGAGGGTATGTAAACATAAAGAGGATCAGGTCAGAAGGTCGTAATTCATTATTCAACATTCTACAACTTGCCAAGGAGATTTTAGATAACTTTTCCCTTTTCAGGAATACCTGCCCCAGGCAAGAGAACATATTTAAGAGACCAGTAGAATGATTCTAAGGCAGAAAATCTCATGGGCATGAGTAGCTTGTGAAACAGAAAAAAAAATATGCCCTGACTTTTCTCCTTTTAATCTGTTATATTCCATACCTGTTTTATCAAGAAAGAAAGGGATACTGTAGTAACTGCATAGAAACAGCTAAGAGGACGTCCCTATGACTGAAATTTAAATAAGATGGTAAAAGTGAAGTCTCAAAAAATTAAGAGCTTTGCATAGGGAAAGAATCAGAGTCTAACAGTTAATATGTTTTGGGTAATAAGTGCTAAGGGCTTTCTTGATGGCTCAGAGGTAAAGAATTTGCCTGCAATGCAGGAGATGCAGATTCGATCCCTGGGTTGGAAAGATCACTTGGAAAAGGAAATGGCAACCCACTCCGGTATTCTTGCCTGCGAAATCCCCTGGCTAGAGGAGCTTGGGAGGCTACAGTCCACGGGGTCACAAAAGAGTCGGACATAACTTAGCAACGAAACAACCACCACAAAGGAGTGCTAAAGGAGTTTCATTTTTATGGATCTTTAGCAAGATAAAGCACAATCGCACTCATGTCACACGGTCGCAAAGTAATGCTCAAAATTTTTCAAGCCAGGCTTCAACAGTATGTGAACCGAGAATTTCCTGATGTTCAAACTGGATTTAGAAAAGGCAGAGGAACCAGAGATCAAATTGCCAACATCTGTTGGGTAATAGAAATAGCAAGAGAGTTCCAGAAAAACATCTACTTCTGCTTTATTGACTATGCCAAAGCCTTTAACTGTGTGCATCACAACAAACTGTGGAAAATTCTGAAAGAGAAGGGAACACCAGACCACTTTGCCTGCCTCCTGAGAAATCTGTGTGCAGGTCAAGAAGCAACAGTTAGAATCAGACATGGAACAACAGACTGGTTCCAACAGACTGGGAAAGGAGTATGTCAAGGCTGTATATTGTCACCCTGCTTATTTAACTTATATGTAGAGTACATCATGAGAAATGCTAGGCCGGATGAAGCACAAGCTGGAATCAAGATTGCTGGGAGAAATATCAATAACCTCAGACATGCAGATGACACTACCCTTATGGCAGAAAGTAAAGAAGAACTAAAGAATCTCTTGATGAAAGTGAAGAGGAGAGTGAAAAAGCTGGCTTAAAACTCAACATTCAAAAAATGAAGATCATGGAATCTGGTCCCATCACTTCATGGCCAATAGATGGGGAAACAATGGAAACAGTGAGAGACTTTATTTTCTTGGGCTCCAAAATCACCACAGATGGTGACTGCAGCCTTGAAATTAAAAGACACTGGCTCCTTGGAAGAAAAGCTATGACCAACCTAGACAGCATATTAAAAAGCAGAGACATTACTTTGCCAACAAAGGTCCATATAGTCAAAGCTATGGTTTCTCCAGTAGTCATGTGTGGATATGAGAGTTGGACTATAAAGAAAGCTGAGCACTGAAGAATTGATGCTTTTGAACTGTGGTGTTGAAGAAGACTCTTGAAAGTCTCTTGGACTGAAAGGAGATCAAACCAGTCCATCCTAAAGGAAATCAGTCCTGAATATTCATTGGAAGGACTGATGCTGAAACTGAAACTCCAATACTTTGGCCACCTGATGTGAAGAAGTGACTCATTGGAAAAGACTCTGATGCTGGGAAAGATTGAAGGCAGGAGAAGGAGACAACAGAGGATGAGATGGTTGGATGGCATCACCGACTCAATGGACATGAGTTTGAGCAGGCTCCAGGAGCTGGTGAAGGACAGGGAAGCCTGGCGTGCTGCAGTCCATGGGTTGCAGAGTGAAACCTGACTGAGCAACTGAACTGAACTGAGCAAGATATGGAAAATATAAATCTTTGGATTCATATGATAATTTTGTAATGTAGCAACTACAACTAGTTCCAAATATGGTTTTCTCAATTCTGCTATACTGTTCATTCATTCATGCAACTTTCAACAAAGATTTATAGAAGACATATTCTATGCCAGGCATCATGCTAGACATTGGAAATAAAGATTTAAAAATCTTGCCTGACTCCTCATGCTCTCTCCCATCCTTGGAATGCAACTTCTAATTTCTAGAGCCTTCAAGATTCTTGCATTCAGTCTTCAGGATTTTAAGCTGAGGCTGTAGAAAGAGAGCCTCAGAGCCCAGAACTCTGCAAAGACATAAAAACCATTTTCTACTGCTATAAATAAAAATCTGAAACCTGTCACACTTGGTTAATATCACCCACATTAGGAGTCATGAACAGGAAAGAAAGAGGCAAAAACCAAACATCTGTTGCTTTATTTAGAAACCTAGCATGTGCTGGAAAAACAAGTCTCTGGTTTTTAGGCTTGTGGAGATTTCAAATGCCTTCCCCCTAAGATTTGAGTTAGGGAACACCATGTTTGTTCAGTCCTGATTAGTGTCTGCAACACTCGTACCAACTAGAGCAGAAAGAAGCACAGCAAGAGCCTCTTTGTCTGCCTCTGTTGACACCAACCACCCAGAGCACAAAACAATCTGAATCTCAGACCCAGGCCCTCCATTGAAAGACTCACTGGAGGGCAAGGAGCACCCATCCAGTGCCTACTGATCATCATCACGAGCCCATTTCTCAGCTCAGCAATTCCTGGAAACCTAAGAGCAGTGAGAAGGGGGCGATCTGTACATCAGTAAGGGTGAAGGCTGACCCCAGGGCAGTTGCCCCGCAAGGGCGATTTGAAGAAACCCTCAAGTACCAAAGACCTCTCTGCTCAGGATTCTGAAATGCTCCGTTAGAGTCAGGCTCCCCAGCTGGGACATTCCTTCATTAGTTATAAGTCGTGATGCAAGTCGGACCTGATCAGCAATCAGCCATGGCTCCATGCAGCATACCAATCACTTGGAAATGATATTTGAAACAGAAACCTAAGATGTGTGCGAATCAGGGGACAGGGAGGAGGGACAGAAGTACAGCACACAAGCACTGCACCGAGTAGGGGTGGGGCGGGGGGAACATGCCATCCCTTCCTGGCAGCAGGGAAGCAATATAAGAATGTGGACAAAAGAGATGGAAATAAACCAGAGAAGACTTCCCATCTTGGCAACTTTATCAACGTAAGGCTTATCCTGCTGAAGAGTCAATGGCTTAAAATTGCTGTCAAACTGGGCTTCCCTGGTGGCTCAGTGGTAAAGAATCTTCCGCCAATGCAGGAGACATGGGTTCAATCCCTGGTCTGGGAAGATCCCACATGCCATGGAGCAATTATTTGCCCATGTGCCACTATTGAGCCTGTGCTCTAGAAGGCAGGAGTCACAATCACTGAAGCCACATGCCCTAGAGCTTGTGCTCAGCAACAAGAGAAGCCATCCACATAAGTCCACTCATCCCAGCTAGAAAGTAGCCTCCACTCTGCAATTAGAGAAAAGCCTTCGCAGCAATGAAGGCCCAGCACAGCCAAAAATAAACAAACAAAATTTTTAAAAACTGCTACCAAATCTACCAACCTGAGTATCCTTGGAACTGCTTCTCAGGGATGAATAGATATTTTATGCTTTCATTCAACCAACATTAATTGAGGGTCTACTATATTCCAGGAAATGTTCCAGGCACCAGAAATATAGCAATTAACAAAGCAGGAAAAAAAAAATCTGTCTTGAAAGAGTTCACAGCCTAGTAGGAGGGAGATAGATACAAACGGAGTAAGGGAATTTAATAGAATATGATAAGTGATAAGTGCTACAGAAAGAAATCAGGTTAGGGAGGCCTAGAGAGTGGCGTGGGTTAGTATTTTAAACAGAAGGGTCAGGGAAGAGTCTCTTCATGTTTCATTGCCTCTTAATTATCTAATGTCCCCATGCCACCTCTTTTTTAGAATGCAAGGCTCCAGGGAAGTCCTGGTTGCACAGTGGATACTGGACCTGCACCTAGCGTAGACTATGAAGGAGCAGTCTTTCAATAATTTTGACTATGAACCCCATCAACAAAAAATTGTAAACACTTGCCCTCCAAATATACTCATATTTTCTTTGTAAATCATATATATGTTTTCCTGGAGGCTTCTCTGTCCATGGAATTCTCTAGGCAAGAATACTGAAGTAGGTTGCCATTTCCTTCTCCAGGAAATCTTCCTAACCCAAGGACTGAACCTAGGTCTCTCACATTGCAGGCAGTTTCTTTACTGTCTGAGCTACCAGGGAAGCCACATTAATATACTTCACTCATTTTAAAAAATTTTTAATATAAATTTATTTATTTTAATTGGAGGTTAATTACTTTACAATAAATTAAACACATCAAAGGGATGGAAGAGTTAAAGATGGAAGAAATAATACTTTTTGACACTGAGTATCCATGATGACTTCAGCAAGCACCTGAAGGGAGATTCCACTACTACCAAATCTACCAACTGGTAAGGTTCATTGTTAAAAATAACAGTTAAAAGTCTCAAGGTTCATTGTTAAAAATAATGAATCTAAGTCTCATACATTCATAGAAATTTAGGATTTGGTGGGGAGGCCAATTTCTTTATGTTCTGATTAGATCTCCATTGTGTTTTTTTTTTACTTTTAATTGAAATAGATGAAAAGATGGTACCAGGAGCAAAACTATTGGCTTCTCATTGTTCACATGGGCTTACACTGCCAGCAATTTCTTCCCAAGCGCTTCTCAAAAGTTGTTCTCTTCCTCCTTAGTTTTCTCATGATGGAGGATGTTCTAGGGCCTCTTGAACACAAACCTCTCTCTGTCTTTTGCACCCCCTCCTCCATTCCTCCTCTCCTTTAATTTTTTTTCAGAATCTTCTCTCCTTCTCACCCAGATTTTTATTCTGTGAATCACCTTGGCTTCTCTGCTAGACCCTTTCTCCAACTTTTACCAGGGGCTCCCATCTCTAACTGTTCTCTCTCTTAGAAAAAGATTGTCATTTACTTTGTCCTAGCGGGCAAGGGGGAGAAAGGCATGGGAAAGCTGGTGAAATAAAGATACTAATACATCTATCTGTTCATTACCCTGCTTCCATGAACGTGGGGACTGCCATGTGAATTAGGAAGAAACACTTCTACCCACAATGCATAAGGAAAGCTAGGAGGGGAAATGATCTCAGGTTCTTATGTTTTGGGAGCCATTCCTACCGAGACCGGGAAGGGGATTTTAGAACAGAATTTTATTATTTTTTTAATTAATTTTTATTTTTTAGTTTGTTTTGCTTTACAATGCTGTATTCGTTTTGCTATACATTGACATGA
>SJXQ01012909.1:0-33748 GCA_006408695.1 Aepyceros melampus
AAGCCTGGCTTGGAGAATTTTGAGCATTACTTTACTAGCGTGTGAGATGAGTACAATTGTGCGCTATTCTGAGCATTCTTTGGCATTGCCTTTCTTTGGAATTGGAATGAAAACTGATCTTTTCCAGTCCTGTTGCCACTGCTGAGTTGTCCAAATTTGCTGGCATATTGAGTGCAACACTTTCACAGCATCATCTTTCAGGATTTGAAATAGCTCCACTGGAATTCCATCACCTCCACAAGCTTTGTTCATAGTGATGCTTTCTAAGGCCCATTTGCCTTCACATTCCAGTATGTCTGACTCTAGGTGAGTGATCACACCATTGTGATTATCTTGGTCATGAAGATCTTTTTTGTACAGTTCCTCTGTGTATTCTTGCCTCGTCTTCTTAATATCTTCTGCTTCTGTTAACCTTTTCTCTAACAGGATAGTATATTATATGTATCCTTAACTTTTCTCATATAAATATAAAACACCAAAATAAAGGTGTTTCTTTTTTTATTTCTTTTCTTTCTTTTTTTTATGGAGAACTCAACAAGAACTACACTTCTGGCAAAGCAGATGCAATTTTGGCAAAAGGCAGAGAAGGAATTCAAGCTGAGAATGTAAGTTATACTTGGAGATGTCTACAGAGTAAGCTGTATGACAAACCTCCTTGACCATATAGTGTATTCTCTGAACTTTCACCAAATAATATTTTTAATAACATCTGTAATGCTGGTGCAAATAATGATACAAAAATAATTTTAACCAAGTTAAGATTAATCAGTTATATTCTCTAAGGACTTATGCTGTAAGATAGAGAGGACTGGAAGGGCTTTAAGGGGAGGAGAAAAGTAATCCTTGAAGTGGAAGATGATTAGGACTCCAAAGATGATGCTGTGAAAGTGCTGCACTCAATATGCCAGCAAATTTGGACAACTCAGCAGTGGCAACAGGACTGGAAAAGATCAGTTTTCATTCCAATTCCAAAGAAAGGCAATGCCAAAGAATGCTCAGAATAGCGCACAATTGCACTCATCTCACACGCTAGTAAAGTAATGCTCAAAATTCTCCAAGCCAGGCTTCAACAATACGTGAACCGTGAACTCCCTGATGTTCAAGCTGGTTTTAGAAAAGGCAGAGGAACCAGAGATCAAATTGCCAACATCTGCTGGATCATGCTAAAAGCAAGAGAGTCCCAGAAAAACATATATTNCCAGTTCTATCCTTGGTTGGGAAGATCCTCTGGAATAGGAAATAGCAACCCCTGTCTCTTATACACATCTCTCATCTCACACGCTAGTAAAGTAATGCTCAAAATTCTCCAAGCCAGGCTTCAACAATACGTGAACCGTGAACTCCCTGATGTTCAAGCTGGTTTTAGAAAAGGCAGAGGAACCAGAGATCAAATTGCCAACATCTGCTGGATCATGCTAAAAGCAAGAGAGTCCCAGAAAAACATATATTGCTGCTTTATTGACTATGCCAAAGCCTTTGACTGTGTGGATCACAATAAATTGTGGAAAATTCTGAAAGAGATGGGAATACCAGACCACCTGACCTGCCTCTTGAGAAATCTGTATGCAGGTCAGGAAGCAACAGCTAGAACTAGACATGGAACAACAGGCTGGTTTCAAATAGGAAAAGGAGTACGTCAAGGTTGTATATTGTCACCCTGCTTATTTAACTCATATGTAGAGTACATCATGAGAAACGCTGGACTGGAAGAAGCACAAGCTGGAATCAAGATGGCGGGGAGAAATATCATTAACCTCAGATATGCAGATGACACCACCCTTATGGCAGAAAGTGAAGAGGAACTAAAAAGCCTCTTGATGAAATTGAAAGAGGAGAGAGAAAAAATTGGCTTAAAGCTCAACATTCAGAAAATGAAGATCATGGCTTCTGGTCCCATCACTTCATGGGAAATAGATGGGGAAACAATGGAAACAGTGTCAGACTTTATCTTTTTGGGCTCCAAAATCACTGCAGCAGGTGACTGCAGCCATGAAATTAAAAGACACTTACTCCTTGGAGGAAAAGTTGTGACCAACCTAGATAGCATATTCAAAGACAGCGACATTACTTTACCGACTAGGGTCCATCTAGTCAAGGCTATGGTTTTTCCTGTGGTCATGTATGGAAGTGAGAGTTGGTCTGTGAAGGAAGCTGAGCACCAAAGAATTGATGCTTTTGAACTGTGGTGTTGGAGAAGACTCTTGAGAGTCCCTTGGACTGCAAGGAGATCCAACCAGTCCATTGTGAAGATCAGCCTTGGGATTTCTTTGGACGGAATGATGCTAAAGCTGAAACTCCAGTACTTTGGCCACCTCATGCGAAGAGTTGACTCATTGGAAAAGACCCTGATGCTGGGAGGGATTGGGGGCAGGAGGAAAAGGGGACGACAGAGGATGAGATGGCTGGATGGCATCACTGACTCAATGGATGTGAGTCTGAGTGAACTCTGGGAGTTGATGATGGACAGGGAGGCCTGGCGTGCTGTGATTCGCAAAGAGTCAGACAAGACTGAGCGACTGAACTGAAGTGCCTTAGGTTTGGTCTGAAACAGCTGTTTGTATCAAAATTGGGGGATCAATCCTTTCACTGCAGAGCAATTGTCTTTTCCTTTTTCATATAGATGAGTCCTCTTATGATTAAGAAAAATAAGAAAAAAAGATCTACTGTAAAAAAAAAAAAAAAGTGAACACCATTGTCCTGATGTCCCATAGCAGAATCATTTATAAAGTGCAAGAACATCACTTCTGGAATTTATACACAGTCCATAGTTTTGAGGTGGGAATCCAAGAATACAAATGGATTCTTGTAATCAATTGTATATTGATTACAATGTTCAACTGTGAACTTATTTTAATTAAGTTCTTGGGTTGACATTAAAGGTAATCCCAGATCACAGTTTGAGAAATACTTCTCAGGGCAATATTTTGTAGTATTTCTCTGATACTTACCTCCAAACACTTCTAACACAGCCTGTTCTGAACACCCTTCCTTTGATTCAGGTCTCCTTGCCTTTTCTGGACATACAGGAACTTTCTTAACTCAAAATTGACTACTACCTTTTTATTCTATCGCCTTGAAATTTGTCTTGTTGCCATTTGTGATGTAAAAGAAATTTTGCTTATGGATGTTTTAGAATTCTGAGTTCTGTTAATTGAGTTTGGATCTAGGCCATCTTAAAATTAATATATTATTTTTTATTGCATTCATATCCACATCACTACAATGGTTTTGAAAAGATCATTTATTGTCTTGCTTTCCAGTTATAATGTGTCTAATGGATATTAGTGGTTTTAAAACTTTTGTATAGTATGAAAATTTCAACACAATATTTAATGAAAGTCTTAATATTTGAAGCAACATACAGATTCTTTAGAGACTTTAATTTTTAGTTGTCAAAAGGAAAATGTTTCATAGGTGCATTTAAGCACCTCAATTGAATCTTAAGTTTCCAGACCAAATAGATTCAAAACCATTACCATCAGTTTTATAGCTCCGTATTACTATCCAAAAAATGGACTTTCCCAGCACTTTTCTTTTACACATATTTTTCAAGGATATTCAATGGAACTGTGTAAATGCCAAGAATTTCTAGTCAGCCTAGAGGTAACAAATGAGCATTTCTCTTTTACTCTGTGTAAATCATAAGTTTAAATTCTCTCTTGGTCACTCTGCCCATCCTCTTTTGCTTTATTCTGCCCACCTGTGTGAGCTGGGAGAAACACATAAAGTGGACTGTTCATTAAGAAAGGAAAACCACAGCTGTTAAATCATGAATTTATGCAATTTTTAACTGTTTTTAACAAGCACAAAATGGTTCATGGGAATTATGCAAGTATAGATCATTTTAATTTGAATTATTGTGGAATCATAAAAAGCTCAGTTCTTTAATTTTGTGCCTTCAAGTCAGCTACTTTGATTAAAAAATAATAAAGCATGAGAGCCGTAGGGTCCTCATAGGTTCTTGGTGCTATCGTGGCTCCCTGATCTGCTGTGCTAATTCTCCTCATTAATATTAATAAAAGGCTGATAGGGCATTGAAAAGCATGATATGAAAAGCAGGCAATTAATTGTTTGTAGTATTTTTATGCTTATTTTGCAGAATGAAAAAATGCCTTGGAACTTACTATCAGCTAATCAATAATATCAATGGTGTTGAAAACTAGCACCTTCAGTTCTTTTTTCATAAATCTCCCTTAAATCTGAGAAACATGAAAATCCAGTGAGTGTTCTTGAAGTAACAGTTGAAAAAAAATGTTACATTTTGCCTGGCACTCTTCTATTTGGAGAGAGAAATGCCATAGATCTAGGCATTTCCAATCATTCATTTCCAGATTGTGCAGCCATTTCAATTTTAATGCATTCTAGGTGGTTTGCCTTTTGGTAGGGGAAATTGAAATTTAGCAGATGAGAACATGTTGTAGGTTAGATAAGCCATCTGGGCAATTTTAGAGCAACACTTTTGATTGATTTGATTAATCAACCAGTTTTATTGATTTCTAAAATCTTATTAATCGCCACCTGATATTTTAATATCAAGTTCACTACTTGTGAGTTGTTTTACACATTTGACTTAAATTAAAAATTCTAAATTGATGCTTCCCTTATTCTCTTTAGAGACTGGAGAAGAATGCTTCTGATTCCAGTGTTTCTGTCTTACTGTGGAAATGGGATAAGCTCAATTCTAACTTTGCCATTTAAAAAGCCATGTTAAATGCGTGAAATGGTGAGCTTAATCTGATCTTGTCTCTGGCATGGCCATGTTCTTTTCCTCTTCAGCCTCCTTTAGTGTTAGGACTTTGGCTCCTGTACCATATCTAATAAGACTGATCATTAGGTATTGAATAAACTCAATTGCCTATATATTTGTACACATATCATTTAGATGAAAATACATTTAATTAAAAACTTCATGGAAATAATATTTTATGAGAAAGCTACCTTTAAAGTAATTTATGCATTTAAAATGATGAAAATATTAAATATTCACAAATATAGTTCATACACATGTCATTGTATTAAAAATAACTTGACCTAAAATTCTGAATTGGAAATGGAAACAGTGAGAGACTTGATTTTCTTCAGCTCCATAATCACTGCAGATTGTGACTGCAGCCATGAAATTAAAAGATCTTGCTTCTTGGAAGAAAAGCTATGATGAAGCTAGACAGCATATTAAAAAGCAAAAACATTACTTTGTCAACAAAGGTCCATTTAGTCAAAGCTATGGTTTTTCTAGTAGTCATATATGGATGTGAGAGTTGGTCTATAAAGAAAGCTGAGCACCAAAGAATTGATGCTTTTGAACTGTGGTGTTGGAGAAGATTCTTGAGAGTCCCTTGGACTGCAAGGAGATCCAACCAGTCCATTCTGAAGGAGATCAGCCCTGAGATTTCTTTGGAAGGAATGATGCTAAAACTGAAGTTCCATTACTTTGGCCACCTGATGAGAACTGACTCATTGGAAAACACACTGATGCTGGGAAAGATTGAAGCCAGGAAAAGGGAATGACAGAGGATGAGATGGTTGGATGGCATCAACAGCTCAATGGAGATGAGTTTGAGTAAGCTCTGGGAGTTGGTGATGGACAGGGAAGCCTGGCGTTCTGTAGTCCATGAGGTTACACAGAGTCGGACATGACTGAGTGACTGAAGTGACTGAAAAATCTGAAATTAGTTAGTAATTAAATAAAAATCTGTCCCATCAAAATAATAGTCTAAGCTGAAGTTCCATTACTTTGGCCACCTGATGAGAACTGACTCATTGGAAAAAACACTGATGCTGGGAAAGATTGAAGCCAGGAAAAGGGAATGACAGAGGATGAGATGGTTGGATGGCATCAACAGCTCAATGGAGATGAGTTTGAGTAAGCTCTGGGAGTTGGTGATGGACAGGGAAGCCTGGCGTTCTGTAGTCCATGAGGTTACACAGAGTCGGACATGACTGAGTGACTGAAGTGACTGAAAAATCTGAAATTAGTTAGTAATTAAATAAAAATCTGTCCCATCAAAATAATAGTCGTGGTATGGAATTTCTCCAAGTCAGTCATATATGTCAATGACAGTAGCCACTTTCACTTCCATTTAGCTTTTGTGTGCGTATGTGCGTACATGTGTGCTCAGTGGTGTCCAACTCTTGCAACCCCATGGACTGTAGCCTGCCAGGCTGCTCTATCCATGAGATTTTCCAGGCAAGAATACTGGAGTGGGTTACCATTTCCTACTCCAAGGATCTTCCGGACCCAGGAATCAAATCCTCGTTTTTGCATCTCCTGCATTGGCAGGCAGATTCTTTACCATTGCGCCACCTGGGAAGTCCCCATTTAGCTTCGAAATGACAAGTATTTCCACCTAAATAGGAAAATATTTTTATGAAGTTTGCAAACCAAGTTTTCAAAAAACTAAGGAAGAAAATATAAACAAGTCTAACACAATAACTGGCAACAGAGTCTACCAGTTCTTTTCGAACATGTTGATTTCAATCTTTAACAAAAACAATCTAATAAAGCCACAGAATGGGGAGTGATGCACTATGAGGAAAAGGTTGCTTGCCAGGACCTAGAGTTGTAGCAAATATTACATTTTCCCATCATCAAAGTGGCTTAGATTTACAAAATACACATCCAAAAATTGCTTATCTTTTATTTTGAAGTGCTGTGCTTTTAGAAGTTACCATCAAGTAATTCATAGCACTGGAGATTTAGAGCTTTGATTTGAAAGTTCACAGTGTTTTGAAGATAGTTTGGTTTAGAGAGGATTTAAGATCTTTTATAAAAACAGAACTATTTTCATACATTAAAGAATTCATCTCAATGAAAAATAGTAAAATTTAAAAAGGTGTAGAAAGCAATGTTAGTGATGTGACATTTTTAATTCATTCCTTTAATATAATAACTATTATACACTATTCATTTATTTATGCATTTTCCATAAACATTGAGGTACTGCAAAGCTAGACAATCTAGAGAAAGAGAAATATATACACTTCTAATGTAATATGTTATCTTGAGAAGCAAAAAAAAAAGCTGTTGAGAAGTCACTATTACTGTCATTGGAAGCTTCATTTTGCTATAAAATTTCTAAGATCTAATCTAATTTCAGTTTCTTAGAAATTAAAGTAAAAAAGGGAAACACATTATGTTGCATAACTTTCATTTTCTTATAAAGTACAATTTGCAAATTAGTCCCAAGAAATATTTTTTTTCTCCTAGAAACTGAACTCAACTAATTGACTAATGTTACTTAAATAGTACAGTTTCTTAGAATGAATCTTAAAAACTATAGACATGTCTTGTCTTTGTTCTACACTAAAACAGTTTTAAAGCTGAAGGTTATTTTGGAGTTCATTTATATAAACTTGGCATTTTATGGACATTTCAACTGAATGTATGAAAAATAGTTTTTCTAGTAACACTTAACTGCTGGTAACAGAACTCATCTGCAAGCTACTAGCCTCATATCTCCATTAAATTGCACTTCATTCTCAGGCATTTGGTTTCAAATTTTGACATTGCAGCTCATTCTCTCCTGCCCAGACTATTATTGTTAACAAATACCCACAGAGGATTTTATTGAATTATTATTAATTAGATTGTGGCATTATTTCTTCATCTTTCTGTTCAGTTCAGTTCAGTCACTCACTTGTGTCTGACTCTTTGTGATCCCATGGATTTCAGCACACCAGCTTCCTTGAACATCACCAACTCATGGGGTGTGCTCAAACTCATGTCCATAGAGTGAGTGATAACATACAGCCATCTCATCCTCTGTCATCCCCTTCTCCTGCCTTCAATCTTTCCCAGCATCAGTGTCTTTTCTAATAAATCAGCTCTTCACATCAGGTGGCTGAAGTATTGAAACTTCAGTTTCAATAATGTTCCTTCCAACAAATATTCATGACTGATTTCCTTTAGGATTGCATCCTTTGATCTCCTTGCAGTCCAAGGAACCCTCAAGAGTTTTCCCCAATACCAGAGTTCAAAAGCATCAATTCTTCAGTGCTCAGTTTTCTTTATGGTCTAACTCTCACATCTTTACATGACTACAGGAAAGACCAAAGCTTTGACCAAACAGACATTTGTTGGCAAAGTAATGTCTCTGCTTTTTAATATGCTGTCTAGGACTGTCATAGCTTTTCTTCCAAGGAGCAAGTGTCTTAATTTCATTGCTTCAGTCACCATCTGCAGTGATTTTATAGCTCAAGAAAATAGTTTGTCACTGTTTCCATTGTTTCCCCATCTGTTTGCCATGAAGTGATGGCACCAGATGCCATGATCTTAGTTTTCTGAATGTTCAGTTTTAAGCCAGCTTTCCACTCTCCTCTTTAACTTTCATCAAGAGGCTCTTTAGTTCCTCTTTTTTTCTGTCATAGGGTGGTATCTGCATATCTGAAGTTATTGATATTTCTCCTAGCAATCTTGATTCCAGCTTGTGCTATATCCAGCATGGGATTTTGTATGATGTGCTCTGCATGTAATTTAAATAAGCAAGGTGACGATATACAGCCTTAATGTACTTCTTTCCCAATTTTGAACCAGTCTGTTGTTCCATGTCCCATTCTAACTGTTGCTTCTTGACCTGCATACAGATTTCTCAGGATGCAGGTAAGGTGGTCTGGTATTCCCAACTCTTTGAGAATTTTCCAGTTTGTTGTGATTCACATAGTCAAAGGCTTTGGTGTAGTAAATGAAGCAGATATTGATGTTTTTTCTGGAATCCTCTTGCTTTTTCAATGATCCAGCAGATGTTGGCAATTTGATCTCTGGTTCCTCTGCCTTTTCTACATTCAGCTTGAACATCTGGAAGTTCTTGGTACACATACTGTTGAAGCTTAGCTTAGAGAATTTTGAGCATTACTTTACTAACTTGTGAGTGCAACTATGTGATAGTCTGAACATTATTTGAGATTGCCTTTCTTTGGGATTGGAATGAAAATTGACCTTTTCTGTAGCTTCATATAGTTTTCCACAGAAGATATTTTTAAATTTTTTCTGGATTTGAAATATTGCCCCTTTCTATCTTCTTTGGATTACAGTAACACCCACTGGCTAGACAGGTGCTAGATACATGCTAGATAGGACACATGTTGGAGATTCAGTTTTACCACCATTATCACCATTGTTGTTGTTCAGTCATTAAGTCTTGTCTGACTTAGTGACTGAATCCCATGGATTGCAGCATGTCAGGGTTTCCTGTCCTTCACTGTCTTCCAGAGTTTGCTCAAACTCATGTCCATTGAGTTGATGATTCCATCTAGTCATCTTATCCTCTGCAATCCCTTTCTCTTCCTCCTCTCAATCCTTCCTAGCATAGAGGTTTTTTCTAGTGATTTAGCTCTTTGATTCAGGTGGCCAAAGTATTGGAGCTTCAGCTTCAGCCTCAGGCCTTCCAATGAATATTGAAGGTTATTCTCAAGGAAATCTTAAATTTCCTTTAGGATTGACTTTTTGGTCGCCTTGTAGTCCAAGGGACTCTCAAGAGATTTTTTTTTTTTTTTTCCGAGTTCTAAAGCATCATTTCTTTAGTGCTCAGTCATCTTTATGGTCTACCTTACATGTGTACATGACTACTGGAAAAAACACAGATTTTACTACAAAAACTTTTGTTGGCAAAGTGATGGCTCTGCCTTTTAATATACTGTCTAGGTTTGTTAGAGCTTCCCTTCCAAGGGGCAAATGTCTTTTAATTTCAAGGCTGCAGTCACTTCTCACAGTGATTTCAGAGCCCAAATAAGAAAATCTGTCACTACTTCCACTTTTTCCCCTTGTGTTGCTATGAACTGTAGGGACTGGAAGCCATGATCTTAATGTTTTGAATGTTGAGTTTTAAGCAGCTTTTTCACTTTCCTCTTTCACCCTTATCAAGAGGCTCTTTAGTTCTTCTTCACCTTCTGCCATTAGGGTGATATCATTTGCATATCTGAGGTTATTGATATTTCTCCTGGCAATTATGATTCCAGCTTGTAAGGTATCCAGCCCAGCATTTCTCATGATGTACTTACTCTGCATAGATGTTAAATAAGTAGGGTGGCAATATACAGTCTTGATGTACTCCTCTCCCAATTTGGAACCAGTCAGTTTTTCCATGTCTGGTTCTAACTGCTGCTTCTTGATCCACATACAAATTTCTCAGGAGACAGGTAAATTGGTCTGGTATCCTCATCTTTAAGAATTTTCCACAATTTGTTGTGATCCACATGACCCCAAATTAAACTCATCTTTCTTCCCCACAAAACATCGCCTCCTTTTATGTTTTGTATTTTAGTAAATATCATAATTATTCAGTAAATATATAGCTCACCAACTCCATTCCCGCCACTAGCTTACTGTCATTCTTTTTTATTTTAAATATATAAATTTATTTATTTTAATTGGAGGTTAATTACTTTACAATATTGTATTGGTTTTGCCATACATCAACGTGAATCCGCCACAGGTATAGATGTGTTCCCTATCCTGAACCCCCCTCCCTCCTCCCTCCCCATACCATCCCTCTGGGTCATCTCAGTGCCCAAGCCCCAATCATTGTGTCATTCTTATCTAACAGCTCCTAATTTTTTGTCCAGATTGTTTACTGGAAGAGGCTCTCAACTTGTGTCCATTCTTCCAGTCTTGACTCATTTCTGTTCTTTTCTCTACATAGATATGAGTGCACAATGTAATTGTGGTCCTATCCCTTGTGTGATTAAGAGCCTGTAATGGGCTCAGTGTTTAGATTAATCATGAAGTAAAAAATCACTCCTGACTGTTACAGATAGGGAGATTAAAAGAGGAGCCTTTCTCATGTGCCTTGGTTCTTGGAAAGACACGAAGAAGAATCTGAGGTCTTATCATTGCAAAAACAAGTTTATTGGGAAAAAAAAAATAACCAGAAAGAATATCTCAAGAGAGAGGTAGACCAATCCAAGAGAGGCACTGGTTCTGGAATGATGAGGTATGGGGTTTTTCAAGACAGGAAGTTTACATATTCATCTAGGTGGAAGTGTACTGACAGTTTTGATTGACACTTGTAAGTTCCATAACAACAGACTCTCTTGCACATGTCTTTCCCATAATTTTGTATGTTATAATCAATATATGTATGTTTTGCCAGCAAAGGTCCATCTAGTCAAGGCTATGGTTTTTCCAATGGTCATGTATGGATGTGAGAGTTGGACTGTGAAGAAAGCTGAGTGCTGAAGAATTGATGCTTTTGAACTGTGATATTGGAGAAGACTCTTGAGAGTCCCTTGGACTGCAAGGAGGTCCGATTAGTCCATCCTAAAGGAGATCAGTCCTGGGTGTTCATTGGAAGGACTAAAGCTAAAGCTGAAACTCCAATACTTTGGTCACATCATGTGAAGAGTTGACTCATTGGTAAAAGCCCTGATGCTGGGAGGGGTTGGGAGCAGGAAAAGGGGACGACAGAGGATGAGTTGCCTGGATGGCATCACCAACTCAATGGACATGAGTTTGAGAAGATTCCAGGAGCTGGTGATGGACAGGGAGACCTGGCGTGGTGCAGTTCATGGGGTCACAGAGAGTTGGACATGACTAAGTGACTGAACTGAACTGAACTGATAGGATGTTTGCTGCTGCTAAGTCGCTTCAGTCATGTCTGACTCTGTGAGACCCCATAGATGGCAGCCCACCAGGCTCCCCCATCCCTGGGATTCTTCAGGCAAGAATACTGGAGTGGGTTGCCATTTCCTTCTCCAGATAGGATGTTTATGAACTTTTAATAGGCTTGCGGCTGCCTAAAGTTACTTGAGGACACAGTTCTGCTTCAAGGGACTGTGTCAAATTTGGAGAAGTCCCTGTGGTTAGTTTGTATCCACTGGGGGACTAAGGCTCATGTGCTGGAGTTAGAAAGGTCTCTATGGTTATTTTGTAGCATATTCATGAGCTCTCTTGGGCCACAATGGGGCTTGTCTGAGATGGAATTTAGAGATCAGCTTGAATCTTTTTAGCCAGGCCACCCCTCCTTGTCTATACCTAACTTCTTACTGAACACTGATGTTGTCATTGTTCCTTACCACTTCAGCCTCATCTCTTCAGGCACTTTGAAGCAGAGGACCTAACTATATTGATATTTTTTTGGCACAATGTCTTTCTCTGTCTGCTCTGCACACTTAAAAAGATTTTAACTCTTACTGGGCCATTACCTATGTTTCTTTTTTGATTATATAGTTTCCTCTCATATTTTATATGGCAACTTCAATTTTATTTCTTCTGGGAAGCCTATTAGATACCCTGATCTATATATGTGTAACCGAGAGGTTATACCACCACTATACCCAACTTCTTAGAATATGTCACTGTGCATAGCAACATCCTGTGTACTTCCCAACAACTCTTAACTGTCTAAACTGAATTTAAATAGCACCTGCTTTATTTTTTTTCCTTATTTATAGCCCCTAGTACAATGCCCAGAATATGTGTTCACTAAATATCATTTAAAGAATGAATAAATGGAATTATGATTTTTTTTATTACTCATACAGTTGTTTCATGTATGATAGTGTGAACCTGACTATTTGCAAGTCCTCATTCTGACCTCTTAAATGACATGAGATAGGAAGAAAATTCAATGCTTAGGAATTAAGTTATGTTTTTATCATGCCCCTCCCCTCACCGAGTCATACAATTCTTTTGGTATTATACTATCACAGATATATTTAATCAAATACTTTCTGTGCATGAGACACAGCTAGTCAATATGTGGTAAACAAGTTTGCTTCAATATAAAGTGGGGATACTGTCTCTGAGAAATGCATTGATCTCAAATGGCAGAGTTAGTCTTCTTTTGTGAGAAGCTCTTTCAAATAAAGCTACTTGAGCGTTTGAAGGTGTCAACACTTTGATGTTTCAAAGCCTCAATTATTCAGGTACCACAGAGCTGAGCATTGTATGTCTGCCAATGTCACATTTAAAAAGCTCAGATGGCTAAGATACCATGTTCTGTTCAAGTCTTCTGATATTTGAAATTAAGAGAAAAGTCCTTTCATTTCAGCAACTCCTAAGGCTCTCCCAGTCTTCATGCTGCTGCTGCTGAAACTCAACATTCATTAAATACTTGCTTGCAATTTGAATACATTGTTAATAGGGTGGACAGCTTCTGAGGTTGAAAGTTCAATTTATACTCTAGGGCTGGGGGGCGAGGTGGGGGAACTTTTGATATCTCTGATTGAGATTGGATATTGTATCAAGGACTTGGTTTGGAGCCAGAAATGTATTAGACAAATTATCCAAGGGGAGTGAAAATAAATGCTTTTATCTTAAGCAGCACCTGAGGAAGCTACAATCATGTTTCAACAGAAGGCATTAAATCCTGTGTTACCCACATCCCAGATGTGTTTGAGAACTTTTTCTCAAGAAATCAGCTGCAAATACTGATTTTGTACCAACATTAGACAACACTGCTTTATTTAATCTCTTGTAATATAAAACTTCTGGCCTACTGACTCTAAAGTCACAACCTTCTATCTCAAGGCTAAATCACCTTTTACTTGTCAAACAAATACTTGTATTTAAATTTCTAGTGCAATATGCTTCTAAAGACAGACTTCTCCTAGCATCAAGGAATCTATAATTTGCATTGGTCTGAATTTGCCTGGAAATGGCATTTAGACTGAACAATACTTGTGGTAGAAATTAATTTTAAATATTTGGGAGAAATAGTGCATGAAAAGGTGTCATCAATAATACCTATAAATGAAGTTATAATCTCCACATTTTGCATCCAGTTTCATGCATGATCCAGATTCTTATAAGTACTCAGATGGTAATTGCTTAATTAAGAGGGGGAAAGAAGTATCCAACCTATACCTTACTCAGATATTCCTTCTAAAGCATCATTTTAAAAAATGCCTAAATAAAACATCTAAACTGCTCAGCCACACTGCCAATCTCCTTTTGGCAGCATTTTGGTCTTTTTTTCTCTCTCGGAATATACTTTTCTACTTGAACATTCTGCTCACTGTAACACCCAGCTCCTTGGATGACTCTGGTACACCTAATCTATCCTTTAAAAATCTGCTATACTGACTTTTCTATGAACAATTTTCTTACTGTTCCAACCTCAGAAGATTTCTTCCTGTCCCACATTTTTTTTACTTACCATTTGCCCCCATTTATTTGGCATTACAGCACGCATCTGTTCTATTTTTGGCTGATATTGCTACTGACCTTTTTATGTACATATCTTGTCTCCTTAAATGGATGAAATGCTTTTTGAGGACAGGATCAGGAATTGAATCATAGATTTTTGCACCTATAAGAAACTTTAGAGATCAAATAGTCCGACATTTCATTTTATAATTGAGAAGAAAAGAGTCTGGTAGAAGTTAAGTTACTGATTTAAGGTCAAACAATAATTTAGTTGAAGATCAGAAATGGAACTCCTGGCTTGAAATACACTGTTCTTTACAGTGTACTCCTCGGTAGCTTTCCCACCAGGTTAGAGTTGAAATGAGCATTAGTCATCCAACCTCCTCAATTTACAGAGTAAGAAACTGAAACTAGAGAAGCTGAGAAACTATTGCCAATGTCGTATATTGAGTTAGTTTCAGCAATCTTGGGACTACAAAGCACAATGCTTTGCCCACTGATCTAAACTCTCCTCATCTTTCTGTATTCCATAAACTTCCATGTCTAGAATAAATACTTATTAAGCATCTGCTAAACTTTATACATAAGAATACAAATGTCTCTAGTATAGAGTTCTAGAGTCTCTTTTTTAAGTGGAAATGGAGAAATAAATTTCAAAGTTTAACTTTGGCCCCATCCCATTAATCTTTCTCTATGCACCACTCTATTTCATCTTTGAAGAAAAAGGTGTGTATATAAACAGGTAGTTTTAGTTTACTTTTATTTTTAGGGGGGGGGAAATATATATATATATGTGTGTGTATGTGTGTGTATGTATGTATATATATATATATATATATATATATATATCTTGTCTTTCAAAGTTAACTAGAGCCAAATCTTTACCTTTTTGTGCATGGCAGATCTCTTTTCCACAGAACTCTCAATCTGTCTCGGATTGAGGTAAAGTTTCAATTTATCGTCACTCAGTGGTTTCTCCTAAAATGTGAGGAATACTTATTTTCTATATCTCATATGCAGAAAAATCCTTCACAGGAAATATAATCCTTTGTCTAGTGAAGACCATGAGAGAGTCTTCAGCATGTCAATATACTCTGTAACCAGAAACACCTAAGTTTTTTTTAAGATTTTCTTTATAATCACCATACAGTGAAAACTCAATCACCATAACTCCCACAGTCCAGAGACTGACTCACCTTAATTTAATTCATGAATTTTGCTTCAGTTCATCATTTTTGACTGATAAAACAAAATACTGGACTTAGAAATTTACTGTGATCATCAGAGGAAATGTGATCTTACAGAAGGTCGCACTGCCACTGATTCACTGTGTGGGTAACCAAGTCATGAATGCCCCTGGGATTATTCCTTCATCTGTCAAAAATAAACAAATAAACAAAAATAGAAGTTTTTGACTAAACAATCTCTGCCTGTCTCTCTCTTGATAAATGGATCAAGATGTCTGAAGACATGGATCTGCCTTTCCAACTGCTGAAATATTTGAGAATTGTAGAAATGCTGTTTTACAAATCTAAATTTCCTGGAAAGTTACAATCAGAATGCCAGAAGATGATAGGAGTTTGTGGAAGATACCTAATATTTGTTCAAAGTTTACATGTGTCATGAACTTCATCAATTTTAACTTATGTATTCTGCAAAATTCTGTTAAATAAATGCTATTATAATTCTCATTTTATAGGTGAAAATCTGATGCACTGGGTTTATAGTAACATGTCTTACAGTGTGTAGTGAGTTAGTCACAATTTGCAGTCAATCTCAGGTTCTAGAACCTGTATTCTCAACCACTGCTTTCAACTCTCTCTCACAGACAATCACAGAAGATCCACATGTTCGTGTTAGGAACAGGAGATCAGAAAGATCTACAAACATCCAAGCCCTAGGAGAAAACAGCTACAATATAGTGATAGGTCCAGACGTACAAATGCAGAGTTCCACTGTATGCTAGAGGGTAAAAGGTTGTGACACAACGTGATTGCTTAAAAATCAGAACTCTTTATCAACCTAGAGGGGTAGGATGGGGAGGGAGATGGGAGGAAGGTTCAAAAGGGAGGAGATATATTTATACCTATGGCTGATTTGTGTTGAGATTTGACCGAAAAAAAATAAAATTCTGTAAAGCAATCATACTTCAAGAAAAAAAAATTAATGTAATTGATTTAAAACCTCTATTTAGAACATCGAGATGCTAGAACAGAGACTGAAGTTCATTTTTAATGTGCACATTCATTTTTCTTTCTTCTTAATTGAAATTTTGTTTTCTGCTAAGTATATGCCCATCTGACACTTCACCCATCGCTAGGGTTCTCTATCTTCCTTTGAATCATTCACTTAAAGCTCAACATTCAGAAAATGCAGATCATGGCATCTGGTCCCATCATTTCATGGGAAATAGATGGGGAAACAGTGGAAACAGTGTCAGACTTTATTTTTGGGGTCTCCAAAATCGCTGCAGATGGTGACTTCAGCCATGAAATTAAAAGATGCTTACTCCTTGGAAGAAAAGCTATGACCAACCTAGATAGCATATTCAAAAGCAGAGACATTTACTTTGCCAACAAAGGTCCGTCTAGTCAAGGCTATGATTTTTCCAGTGGTCAGATATGGATGTGAGAGTTGGACTATGAAGAAAGCTGAGCACCAAAAAAGATGCTTTTGAACTGTGGTGTTGGAGAAGACTCTTGAGAGTCCCTTGGACTGCAAGGAGATCCAACCAGTCCATTCTGAGGGAGATCAGCCCTGGGATTTCTTTGGAAGGAATGATGCTGAAGCTGAAATCCAGTACTTCGGGCAGTTCACGTGAAGAGTTGACTCATTGGAAAGGACTCTGATGCTGGGAGGGATTGGGGGCAGGAGGAGAAGGGAACAACAGAGGATGAGATGGCTGGATGGCATCACTGACTCGATGGGCATGAGTCTGAGTGAACTCTGGGAGTTGGTGATGGACAGGGAGGCCTGGCATGCTGCGATTCATGGGGTAGCAAAGGGTCGGACACAACTGAGCGACTGAACTGAACGGAACTGAACTGAAGAAGATATTGAGAATTTCTCTCTTTGCCCATCACTGTATTTGCTACTAGCTATGCAATGGCACCCGACTCCAGTACTCTTGCCTGGAAAATCGCACAGATGGAAGAGCCTGGTGGCTGCAGTCCATGGGGTCGCTAAGATCAGACACGACTGAGAGACTTCACTTTCACTTTTCACTTTCATGCATTGGAGAAGGAAATGGCAACCCACTCCAGTGTTCTGGCCTGGAGAATCCCAGGGACAGGAGAGCCTGGTGGGCTGCCATCTCTGGGGTTGCACAGAGTCGAACTTGACTGAAATGACTTAACAGCAACATGATGAGTGCAAAAAAGTAGACAAATGATTAGGAAATTGAAAATTTTATGGTTTACATGGAGCAAGAAAGCCAATATAATAAGCCAGTTGCATTATTCTGTGAAAACTTGAGCGTGATCTTGTGTTCTAAATTCCCTGATTGCAAAAGCAACACAAGTGATATCTAGTCCTATTTCTGATATTAAGAAGCAAATTGTTGGCTAAGGATCAATTACTTTGTCTGTAAAATGGGAGACCCAAACTCAAAATGAATCTCTAAGATCTCATGCTGGTATGCAAACCCATGCCTTCCACTCTTGAGTGGATCTTGGAGTCCCCGCTGTATTTCACACTGTCAGTTATATTATTCATATTTATGGTAAGTGATGTTTAATTTTTCTTGTTAAGGTATTTGTTACTTTTGCTGTTCAGTTGCTAAGTCATAGCCAACTCTTTGCATCCCCATGGACTGCAGACGCCAGGCTTCTCTGTTCATCCCCATCTCCTGGAGTTTTCTCACACTCATGTCCATTGTTACCATTGTCTTTGTTACCATCCAACAATCTCATCTTCTGTCACCTCCTTTTCTTCTTGCCCTGAGACTTTCCCAGCATCAAGATATTTTCCAATGAGTCAGCTCTTCTCACCAAGTGACCAAAGGATTTAGCTGCAGCTTCATTATTAGTCCTTCTAATGAGTATTCAGGGTTGATTGCTTTTAGGATTGATTGGCTCAATATCCTTGCTGTCCAAGGGACTCCTGAGAGTCTTCTCCAGCACCGCAGATTAAAAGTATCAATTGTTTGATGCTCAGCCTTTTTTATGGCCCAACACTGACATCTGTACATGACTACTGGGAAAACCATAGCTGTGAATGTATGGACCTTTGTCAGCAATGTGATGTCTCTGCTTTTTAATATGCTATCCAGGTTTGTCATGAAGCTTCCTTGGTGGCTTCCTTGGTGGTAAAGGCTCTGGCTGTAATGCAGAAGACCTGGTTTCAATCCCCGTGTTGGGAAGATCCTATAGAGAATCAAATGGCAACCCACTCCAGTACTCTTGCATGGGGAATTCCATGAACAGAGGATTCTGTTGGTTTACAGTCCATGGGTTGCAAACAGTCGAATATGACTGCAACTTTCACTTTCACCTTTTAGGTTTCTTAGAGCTTTTTTTCCAAGAGCAAGTGCCTTTAATTTCATGGCTGCAGTCACTGTCTGCAGTGATTTTGGAGGCCAAGAAAATAACGTCTGCTACAGTTTCCTTTTTCTTTTCTTTTCTACCATCTATTTTCCATGAAGTAATGGGACCAGATGCCATGATCATAGAGTTTTGAATATTGAGTTTTAAGCCGGCATTTTCACTCTTCTCTTTCACCTTCAAGAGTTTCTTTAGTTCTTTTTTGCTTTCTGCCATTAGGATGATATCATCTACATATCTGAAGTTCTTGATATTTCTCCCAGCCATCTTGATTCTAGCATCTGATTCACCTAAATCACATTTCATATGATGTGCTCAGCATATAAGCTAAATAAGTCGGTGACAAGATAGAGCCTTGATGTACTCCTTTTCCAATTCTGAGCCAGTCCATTGTTCCTTGTCCAGTTCTAATTGTTGCTTCTTGTCTTTCATAAATGTTTCTCAAGATGCAGGTAAGGTGGTCTTGTATTCCCATCTCTTCAAGAATTTCCCACAGTTTGTTATGATCCATACAGTCAAAGGCTTTGACATAGTCAATGAAGCAGGAGTAGATATTTTCCTGAAATTCCCTTGCTTTTTCTATGATCCAGCAGATGTTGACAATTTGATTTCTGGTTCCTCTGCCTTTTCTCAACACAGCTTGTATATATGGAAGTTCTTGGTTCACATACTGTTGAAGCTTGACTGGGAAGGATTTTGAGCATTACTTTGCTAGCACACAAACAGAGAAAAATGTGCACCAGTTTGAACATTGTTTTGGTATTGCCCTTCTTTGAGACTGAATGATAACTGACCATTTTCAGTTTTGCGTTTGCTACCGAGTTTTCCAAATTTGTTGACATATTGAGTGCAACACTTTCACAGAATCATCTTTTAGGATATGTAATAGCTCAGCTGGAATTCCATCATCTCCACTAGCTTTGTTTGTAGCAATGTTTTCTAAGGCCCACTTGAGTTCTCACTTAGAATGTTTGGCTCTAGGTGAGTGACTATACCATTGTGGTTATCTGGGTCATTAACATCTTTTTTGTGCAGTTCTTCTGTGTATTCTTGCCAGTACATTTCACTATCTTCTTCTTTTTTAGGTCCCTGCTGTTTGTGTTCTTTATCGTGTCCATCTTTGCATGAAGCATTTCCTTGGTATCTTTAATTTTTTTTAAGAGATTGTAGGTATTCCCATTACATTATTTAGCAATCCTCAAAAAGTTTAGAAGGGATGATCTACTATCCTGTGGCTAAAATTAACCTTTTCTGATTAATTTACTTAGGTAAAGAGTCTGCTTCCTGCTTGACTCTTTCAAATGGTTTTTGCCCAGTCAAGCAACCTGTAATCCTTGGGATAAATTATTGGAAGTTGAGAGCTTATCTTTCTTAAAGAAAATGACAGCATCAATAGCTGTCCTATCTGAAATTTTTGCTATATCTTGCTCATTTTTGTTCCCATTATGTCCATACATTATCCATTTCAGTTTGGTTCCAAATATTTCTTTATTCCTTTATCTTGATTCCTGCTGTCTTTCTCTTTAAAATCAGATTTACCCAAGTGCCTTTGAGCTATTCTTAAGCTTTAATTACTGATTTGACACTACTCAAGCAAACAGAAATGTGGTATTTCATATTTTAATTGTCCTTGTTTAAAGGACATTCTGCCTTACCCCCCACATAGTTATTTTGTTTATATGTATGCTATTTTTAAATGACTTGTTTGGATTCTTAGTTTTAAAATTATAGGTTTTAATTTTGAGGTTCAACTGTGTCAAGTGCTTGCCTTCTATATTGCTTTGAATTTAAACATATGAATATGACTCTTTATTCACTATAACCTTACATATCATAAAGAGGTAAAGATCGGGTAAAGATAATTTTGTTTGATCAGATTTATATAGAATGAAAGTAAAGTGATATTTGAAGTAAAACTCTCAACTCAAAGCTATAAAATCCCTGGGAGTAGCAATTATTAAATATATTTCTGTACTATCAGTTAGATCAACCAGACAGTTAAATCAGTATGGCCACTGAGAGATTCCCAAAAAGTCTGTGGCTAATGATAAAAAATCATGACTTGCCATTTATAAAGATAATATAACACTAAGGATTAAATTCCAAATTATAAAAGTATGGACAGAGGGAATTACAAATACTTTTTTAAACATTCTTATAGTCAATTTATTGAACCCATGCTCCTGTGTACTATGAAAGTTAATTTGTCTAGACTAGGGACACTTTACAAATTTACTCTAAAAATAAATAGGAAATAGAGATATTTGTGATTTACTGCATTCCCTCTAGAAAAAAAAAAAACTTAATTAAAAAAGCTTCAGGTCACTATATGTTTTAATTAATTTAGGCTGTAATTTTAGATTATTAAGAAGGCTAGGAGAAGTTGGAGAATAAATACAGCTAGCAAGCTAGCTAGAGCCACTTTAATTCTCCTGGTTTATTAAAACCTATTGAAGTCTTTGATGGTCTATGAAATCATTGTATTCTATCAATTATGATCTCAAAAGATTTCTGAAACATTTTTAAAGCAAGAAGTAAGTAAATTATGGGTTTGTCTTTTAAAATGTGTTTTATTATGTCATTACTTCAAATAATGTCAGTAACTCAGTACCAGTTTGAATGGTTATGGAACATTTGTAATTCAAGGGGGTGTGATTATCATTGTATATTCTGGTATAAAAAAGACTTTAGCCAGATTACTTTTTATCGGCTCATGAATTTAGATGCAGTTCTTTTAGTTCCATAATGCAGCTGTCTAGGGCTAGATATATGCAACTCTCCAGATTGGATGCCATTGAAAACTTGGTAGTTCAGGGTGGGGAGGAATTGCTGGCTCTCATGGGGAAAACATTTTGAAACAAATAGCTACAACAGTGACAAAAATGAGATTTGGGTTAGCTGTTTCCCAGGTGATATTTTTGTTTTCCATTATACAAAAAAAAAAAAAAAAAGAAAGAAAGCAAGAAAGAAAGAAAGAAAGAAAGAAAAGAAAGAAAGAAAGAAAAACCCTGCCCTCTTTGGGTTCATATCTAACTCCTGTCTTTGTAAGATAAATATCAGTTTCTCCAGTCATCCAAAAAAAAAAAAAAGGGCTCCTTGCCACTAAGAATCATTCACTTAACTGCCAAATTCATTCTCCCTATTTAATATGGCTTTATTAACATTTGCCGTCAGCAATTTTCAACCCATCAACTGATGAAGAATGATGCATTCTCCTTTCATTAATGTTCACTTAAGAAAATCATTCCTAATCCTCAAAGGCTGAGTATGTACACCATATATTCTTTTAAAAAAAAGAAAAAAAGATGTACATGAGTAAGAAAAAATGAAGTTATTTATGCAGACTTGGTCAAAGACTGAACGAAACTGGCAGGATGGGGGACAACTCAGATTCATACAGACACACCCACATCTGTTTATTACTAAAAGCATTTGTGCAGGATTTTCAATAATCAGTGATAAAAACTGCATCAAATAGAAATCCGAAATATTGGAAATGTTGGTATTATAAAATCCATTTGTGTTAGCAAAACCTTGAGGACTATAAATGAGATTAAAGTTTAAAAAATATAATTTTTGATACATATTTTTAGGGCCCTAAAATTCTCTAGCTGAGGCTACTTTGAATTATTTTTCCATTCTTCCACCTCTTTGTAGCACTTGCTGCTGTTGCTGCTAAGTCGCTTCAGTCGTATCCTACTCTGTGCGACCCCATAGATGTCAGCCCACTAGGCTCCTCTGTCTCCGGGATTGTCCAGGCAAGAATACTGGAATGGGTTGCCATTTCCTTCTCCAATGCATGAAAGTGAAAAGCAAAAGTGAAGTCACTCAGTCGTGCCCAACTCTTAGCGACCCCATGGACTGCAGCCCACCAGGCTCCTCTGTCCATGGGATTTTCCAGGCAAGAGTACTGGAGTGGGATGCCATTGCACTTAGTAACCGTATATTCTAATACTAGATGAGGGACACCTACTTAAGTCCAGAGGCTTCCCTGGAGGCTCAGTGGTAAAGAATCTGCCTGCCAATGCAGGAGACAGAGGTTCAATCCCTGGACTGGGAAGATCCCCTGGAGAAGGAATGGCAACCAACTCCAGTATTCTTGCCTGGGAAATCGTATAGATAGAGGAGCTCGCCACGCTATAGTCTATGGAGATGCAAAGAGTCAAACATGACTTAGCAACCAAAAAACAACAACCTAAGTCCACACTGATGACAGAGATAACCAGGCTGAAGAAGGCCTGCCATTTATCCTGAAGGGCACAGGAATTTGTTGGATAATAGTGTTTGAGATGATGAAATAAAATAATCTATACAAATATCTATACAAAAAAGATTTTTATGAACCAGAAAACCACAATGGTGTGATCACTCACCTAGAGCCAGACACCTGGAATGTGGAGTCAAGTGGACCTTAGGAAACATCACTATGAACAAAGTTGGTAGAGGTGATGAAATTATAGTTTCAAATCCTAAAAGATAATGCTGTTAAAGTGCTGCACTCAATATGCCAGCAACTTTATAAAATTCAGCAGTGGCCACAAAACTGGAAAAGGTCAGTTTTCATTACAATCCCAAAGAAAGGCAATGCCAAAGAATGTTCAAACTATCACCCAATTCCACTTATCTCACACAAAATGCTTGAATTTTGACCCTTAGCAAAGTAGTGCTCAAAACTCTCCAAGCCAGGCTTCAACAGTTTGTGAACCACGAACTTCCAGATGTTCAAAGTGGATTTAGAAATGGCAGAGGAACCAGAGGTCAAATTGCCATCATCCATTGGATCATTGAAAAAGCAAGAGAGTTCCAGAAAAATATCTACATCTGCTTTATTGACTATGCCAAAGTCTTTGACTGTGTGGATCACAAAAAACTGTGAAAAATTCTTAAAGAGATGGGAATACCAGACCACCTTACCTGCATCCTGAGATATCTGTATGCAGGTTAAGAAGCAACAGTTAGAATGGGACATGGAACAACAGACTGGTTCCAAATTGGGAAAGGAGTATATCAAGGCTGTATATCATCACCATGCTTATTTAAATTACATGCAGAGTACATCATGTGAAATGCTGGGCTGGATGCAGCACAAGCTGGAATCAAATTTGCTGGGAGAAATATCAATAACCTCAGATATGCAGATGACACCACCCTTATGGCAGAAAGAGAAGAGAAACTAGAGAGTCTCTTGATGAAAGTGAAAGATGAGGGTGAAAAAGCTGGCTTAAAACTCAGCATTCAAGAATTGATAATCAGGGCATCTGGTCCCTTCACTTCATGGCAAATAGATGGGGAAAAAATGGAAATAGTAGCAGACTTAATTTTCTTGGTCTCCAACATCACTCCAGATGATGACTGCATCCATGAAATTAAAAGACACTTGCTTCTTGGAAAAAAAGCTATGGCTAACCAGACAGTGTATTAAAAACCAGAGATATTGCTTTGCCAACAAAGGCCATCTAGTTAAAGCTATGTTATTTCCAATAGTCATGTATGGATGTGAGAGTAGGACCATAAAGAAAGTTGAGCACTGAAGAATTGATTTTTTTGAACTATGGTGTTGGAGTAGACTCTTGAAAGTCCCTTGGACAATAAGATCAAAACAGTCAATCTTAAAGTATATCGGTCCTGAATATTCATTGAAAGGACTGATGCTGAAGCTGAAACTCCAATACTTTGGTCACATGATGCGAAGAACTGATTCATTAGAAAAGACTCTGATCCTGGGCAAGATTGAAGGCAGGAGGAGAAAAAGACGATAGAGGATGAGATGGTTTGATAGCATCACCAACCCAATGGACACGAGTTTATGCAAGCTCAGGGAGCTGGTGATAGACAGGGAAGCCTGTCGTGATGCAGTCCATGTTGTTGCCAAGAGATGGCCATGAGTTGGTGACTGAACAACAAGAAGGGTATTCTTATAAACATTTCTATAAACTCTATCAATCCTGGGAAACAGTAATATGACTATTGGTTTCCATCTATATTGATTGACCTATAAAATATCTATTATACTCTCATTGAAGATGTGTCAAAAATTTGAGTTTAAAAACAAAAATTATCATCCAAAATCCATAGAATGAAATATATGTGAGAATTAAATATGTGTATATATTTTTATGTTCTTGTAGATTCATACATTCCTTGTTCATCTATGTCTCAGAGATTGAAAATAGACACATAAGGGTGAATTGAGTTTACCTAAATTCAACTAGGCATTTAGTTGATGCCTGTGTATAGCTTCAACTAAAGCATACTGCTCTCCAATTCTCTCAAGGGAGTGAGAACATAGAATAGACACATTCAAATTCAGGCAAGAATGACATTGTGGAGTATTTTTCTCTTGTCTTTTGTGTATAAAGGAGATAGTGGAGAAAAGAAAATAATTAACTGATAGATATGCAGTAGTAAATTTTTAGACTCTGACATATTGTTAAAAAGTCCTTCAAAATGCCCCTGAAATGACCCTGCAGAGATACCTGGTTCTTCTTATTTTACTTAAAATGGCCCCAATCGAAACAGAGGATGTATTTTGAATAATGAGGCTGAATTTTAATAAAAATCATTAGTCTTTACTAGCATAAATGTTCATTCCATCAAAATGAAAAGAATGTTAATCCAAGTACTATTCTCTTGACACTTAGAAGCCTTGATTCATCCCGTTAAGATTTGTCTCCACTCTTTCCATGCCTTAAGATAATAAGAAGCTCTGTTTATTTTTATTTAAACAAATAGATAGTTTTCCTTCATTCAGTTTTGATAGGAAATGTTCCATTGCATTTATAACAGGAAAAAGCTCCTAGCACAATAGAACATCACATAGTCTGTAGTTGTACAATTTAGGCTTTTACTAGTGAAATAATTTTCTGTTCTCAAATCAGTAAAAATAATTATTAAGAATTGTTTGCATAATATTTTGCTGGGATGGGAATAGATTAGTCTCTTCCTCAAAGGACATTAACTCTACCTAAGTAAAACAAACATTATAACAGAATTAGTTATCATATACAACAATATAAGAATATATATTATTAGTTGTGCATAGAATAGTTAATGTTCTATTTGCAGGTCCCAGGATAATCATATCAATGAAGACTCATTTATTATGTATTTAAAAGTTATAAACATTCATAACAAGCTGAAAGGTTGAATTTGTGATTCTGAAACTCCCTGTTGCTCTGCTAGAGTTTCGAGCTCAAAGAGAGCACTCTACAGTCCATTTTCTACTGTGGCCTATTCTGTTTTTAATACTATTGCCTCTGGACTGTACTGTCAGTGACACTAAATTCTGCAGGTATATATTTACTTCAGTCGACACATCCAAGTTCTATCCACACTTTCTATTTATATTACTTTTTGTTTCCTGCGCACTGGAGATGGGATCTGTATTCCTGGAGAAGGAATGCGGAGAAGATACCACTTTCTGGCTGAACTGAATGTTGAATCAGGTTCCATGATGAGTAGGAATTGAAATTTGCTTGAGAAGAGAAGTCCTTTGCAAATACAGCAAAAATATATCATAACCATGGTAAAAGGAATTTTATTAGATATTGGAGCTGTAGGGATCATTTTTAAAAACTGATAGAATTTCCAAGTGCAGAGTGATGATTAAGACAAAAATTTTTTTCAGTGATTTTTCCCATTAGCTGCAGAATTATGTTAGAAAGTTCTTGGAATGGAGGTCAATATTTTTCACAATTTAATTCTAGACTTTTTTTTTTTTTTTTTTTTTTTATCTCACTGCCCATTATTTTCTTTTATCCCAACTTTTTTTTCCCCCCCCCCCCTGAACAAAAACCATGACACTCAGCAAAGAAATGTAGCCCTTTCAATCTTGGAAGAGTGTATATATAGATTTGGTTTGAGGGAAATCCTGCTGGAATTTATGGTGCTTTCTCTTGTTTAAGTCCCATTTATCATTAGATCCCACGTTATTTAAGGAAAACCACCAACAAACTGACATCCTGCCTGTCACTCTATTACAAACTTCACAGAGCTCAGTTCATGACAGGAAACATCAACAAGCCCCAAGAATTGATTGGCACTGTCCATCAATCATAGCTTGGATGTGAAGTGAAGGAGAGGCTTTTCTTTATAGTATATACACTAGAGAGAAAGCATGGTCATCTCAGGTGTGTCTATCTGTAAATGTCATGTCTCAATACTGTGAACACAAATGCCTTCCACCTATAATTCACTTTTCTTCCTTTTGAATGTTGGTTTGCTCCATCAAAGGTAGTGAAATATTTAGTGGAATAACCAGGTTATGGATCAAATTGTAATAATTCTACTAATGCTTTTGGAATGAATATGTTCAATATGGAAGGATTATGTTTTGAGGGTTAATTTGCCTTGTTGCTGAGTTGCTTATGAAAATCAACATTTCTGTGAAACACCAAAATGTTGCAATTCTTATTTCCAATTATTTGTTCCCATTGAGTTTTCCCAAACTGTACTGCTGCTACTATGTCGCTTCATTGTGTCTGACTCTGTGCAGCCCCATAGACGGTAGCCCACAAGGCTCCCTCATCTCTGGGATTCTTCAGGCAAGAACACTGGAATGGGTTGCCATTTCCTTCTCCAATGCATGAAAGTGAAAAGTGAAAGTGAAGTCACTTGTGCCTGACTCTAAGCAACCCCATGGACTGCAGCCTACCAGGCTCCTCCGTCCATGGAATTTTCTAAGCAAGAGTACAGGAGTGGGTTTCCATTGCCTTCTCCACCCAAACTGTACAGTTATTTGATGATAAAGACATTGCTTATTATTGAAACATATATATTACTTTTCTTTTTTTCACTTTGGCTGGAATTGAGATTTTTACAAGGTAGTTAAATTTCCTTTCTCAATTGAATTGGGGTCTCCTGCATAGCAGGCCAGAGAAGGCAATGGCACCCCACTCCAGTACTCTTGCCTGGAAAATCCCATGGATGGAGGAGCCTGGTGGGCTACAGTCCATGGAGTCGCGAGGAGTTGGACATGACTGAGCGACTTCCCTTTCACTTTTCACTTTCATCCACTGGAAATGGCAATCCACTCCAGTGTTCTTGCCTGGAGAATCCTAGGGACGGGGAAGCTGGTGGGCTGCTGTCCATGGGGTAGCACAGAGTTGGACACGACTGAAGCGACTTAGCAGCAGCAGCAGCATAGCAGGCAGATTCTTTACCAACTGAGCTATGAGGAAAGCCCTTTCCCTTTCCCTTTTCACATGAATATCTAGAATTTTTTGGAAACAATTGGGAATCTAGTCTGATAGCAAGTGCAAACCGGATCTCCTTAATTCATACCTTAAAGATTCACTGAGTACAAACTCAGCTCTACAAATTACTGAGTGTTTGTGTTTAAAGTGTGTATATATTTCACATTTTACTCTTCACCCAGATTTCTAGCATTATGTAGATAAGTTTTATGAAAAATAGAAGAAAGGATAAGCTTTTGTGTGTTTTTCATTTGATCAGTTTTGAAGCAAATTTTACGAATGACTAATTCAATTTTTGAGGTATCAGCTGTTTTAAACCAATGATAAAATCAAGGTCTGGATAAGCTGATTTCAATTCTGGCCAGATTTCCAGTTTGATTAAAAAATTTTCATTTCAGCACCTATTTTTAAAATTTATTTTATTTGAAAGAAAATTGCCTTTCAATACTGTGTTGGCTTCTGCCATACATTAACATGAATCAGACATAAGTATACATATGTCCTTTCCCTCTTGAACATCCCTCCCACATCACATCACATCCCATCCCTCTCCTCTAGGTTGTCACAGAGCCCTGGGTTGAGCTCCCTGCATCACAGAGCAAATTTCCACGGGCTATCTCTTTCACATGGGCTAATATATATGTTTCTGTGCTACTCTCTCAATTTGTCCCACCCTCTCCTTCAGAATTCCATGGACTGTGTAGTCCAGTTTTGTAGGTCACAAAGAGTTGGACACAACTGATTGACTTTCACTCACTCATTCCTTCCCCTCTCTGTGTCCACAAGTTTGCTCTCTATGTCTGCATCTCCACTGCTGCCTTGCAAATAAGTTCATCAGTACCATCTTTCTAAATTCCATATTTGTGTTAATATATGATATTTGTCTTTCTCTTTCTGACTTTCTTTACTTCATTCAGTATAATAAGCTCTAGGTTCATCCACCTCATTAGAACTGACTCAAATGCATTCTTTTTATGGTTGAGTAATAATCCATTGTATGTATGTACCACATCTTCTTATCCATCCATCTGTCAATGGACATCTAGTTTGTTTCCATGTCCTAGCTATTGCAAACAGTGTTGCAATGAACTCTGGAGCACATGTGACTTTTTCAATTATATTTTTCTCAGGGTATGTGCCCAGTAGTGGGACTCTTGCATAATATGGTAATTTTATTCCTGGTTTCTAAAGAATCTCCATGCTGTTCTCCATAGTGGCTATGCCAGTTTACATTCTCACCAACCATGCAAGAGATTTCACTTTTCTCCACACCCTATCACCTCATACTGGTCAGAATGGCCATCATCAAAAAAATCTATAAGCATACTAATTTTTGCAGAAGCTTCCATGAACCTAATGAAGTAACAGCTACTTCATTAGCTACAGTTCATTTCTTTTCATGATTTCAAACCATACTCCACCCCTACCACTAAGCTCACAAATGACAGAGGTCACACAGCAGACAAGTGGAGAAAATGTGGAAGAGATTGTTTGTCTTCACTACTGAAGAAAGCTCTTAAAACCCACACACAGAAACTGCTACTGGCTCAGTAATTTCCCTTCCTATTCCAAAAAAGTAATATTATATAAGCCCTCAATGGTGCTTTTATACTTTGTTGTTCAAATCTGTAGTATCTTTTGAGTTCATATCTGTGAATAACTAAGAATACTCAGTAAAAATTAATTTTTTGTTACTGCAAAGTGCTTTTGACCTCGAGACCCTTTTAGTTCTTTCACTCTGAAATGGTTTGTGTGGCACACAGATGAGAGTCAGAGAAAACTACAAGGTCATCTGGTGATGACAGAAACTAAAACATTATCTGGGAGAAGAAAGATGCCAAAGTAAAAGCTGTTCTTCTTTCCTTAGATAAAAAGTCTCTATCTGTCCTTCTCTTCCTCATTTCTGTGACTGACAATTATCACTTGATTTCAGAGAGATTTGAGATAAGCAGCCACAGAACAGGGAAAAGCAAGTGCTTGGAGAAGATTTTAGTACCTGGCTGTGTGATATCTAGATTGTCTCAAATATGAACATACAAAGGGTGGTGGGAAAAAGAAAAATAAAAAGAAAAATCTTTGTTACTAAGAACTCTTACTTGAAAATAAACCTACAAATCATTTTTCTTACCCTCTAAATTGGTGTTAAAAAGGTATTCACACCTGCTTCACTGTTTGATGTGGTATACATATACAATGGAATATTACTCAGCAACAAAAAGGAACAAAACTGGGTCATTTGTAGAGACATGGATAGACCTAGAGACTGTCATACAAAGTGAAGTAAATCAGAAAGAGTAAAAAAATATTGTATATTAATACATATGTGTGGAATCTAATAAATGGTACGATGAACCTATTTCTAGGGTAGGAATAGAGATGCAGACATAGAGAATGGACATGCAGACATGCGAGCAGTGAGACAAATTGGGAGATTAGGATTGACATACATACACCACCATGTTTAAAATAGATACTGGGGACATATTATTAAGCACAGAAACCTCAGTTTGGTGCTCTGTGATGCCCTAGAAGGGTGGAATAAAGGGGATGGGAGGGAGGTCAAAGAGAGAGGGGGTATATATATAAATATAGCTGATTCACTATGTTGTACAGCAGAAACTAACTCAACATTTTGAAGCAATTATACTCCAGTAGAAAAATATCCAGTTTTTGTTTTTAGCTTAAAGATACAGTCAGGAAGCACATCACTCCAACCTCTACAACAAAAAATCTTGAATCCATTGGACAACTCAGGTTGCAGGGAAACTAACCTACCCAAAGTCTGAGGAAAGACACATGACTCCAAGGGGAAATGGATCTTGATCATTTATTTACCTAGGAAAGATGTCAGAGGCCAAATAGGCCAAGAAGATTTCAGCTAAAAAGTTTTAATGAATTACAAAAGATAGGGTAAGAGATAGAGCCAGGGTTTGCAAATCCTTGTGGATAACATATATAGGGATGTTTGTATTCCTATTGAAGACTTTTTCACTCATACATTTTACCAGGAATTCAGAGGGAAGATTGGGGAGAATATTGAGTCAGCTCATCTTGTGGTGTTGGGGAGTTGATTGGGGAGGAGACACAGCAGTCATGGAATGAAAACTGCTGAATCATCATATCTTCTCTTATACAGAACAAAAGCCTTGGTGAAGAGGCACAGGGGAAACCTTTCCTAGAGGATATACCAGGATGTTGACCTCACTCCACCAGGAAGGAAGAGCAGGGGAAACTTGTGATGGTTTTACATACAGACCCAAGACAATGAGGCTTAATCAGAATAGTGAGGAACAATCCCCTCTTTAACTCTTCATTACCAGACTAACAAGCAAAGAATGAAAACAGTAGTGGGATAAAGCTGGGAGAATTCAAGAAACATTATCTCAGGGACAAAGTACAAAGGCACAAAGCCAGGGGTAGGGGTCAGACAATGAAAAAATAAATCTTGGGATTTCAAGCAACACTCTAAATAAAAATAATTACTAGAATAATATAAAATTGTAGTGCCCTGATGATAACAGTAGTGCTGGTAAATTTCAAACATAGCCTTACTCCTCACTATATTAAAATAAGCCCACAAATGAAAAATGTACTCATCTCTAAGCATTACAAAAAAGATTGACCTGATTATCAACTATCCTAAATAAGATGTCATACTCTCAGTTAAAATCAATCAAACAAATCAACTATAAGCTGTAATATGAAGCATAATAAGTGTAGTCTTAGAACAATCACTAAATGAAACATGTCACAGATAGTAGATTAAGCAAGCAGGTAATTTAAATTAAATTAAAAAGTTAAAAAGTTCTAAATTAAAGGTAGATAACATGCAACACCAGGTGGATGACTTTAGCAGAGAGATGGAAACTATAGGAATAAATTAAATGAAAGCACAACAAATGAAAAACATTACAAAAGACAAAGAACATCTTTGGTGGTCTCATAGGTTGAGTCAGCACAGCTAATGAAATAATTAGCTTGAAAGTAAGTCAATATAAATCATGCAATGGAAATCACAGTGGGTAGGATAAATAATAAAAATATAGAAGAAATGATCCTAGAGTTGTGGGCCAATATCAAATGATCTAATATACATATAATTGAAATTCTATAAGAAGAGGTAGGAAACAGTAAAGACATATTTAAAAAAAAACAAGGACCAAGAACTTCATAAAACTAATGACTGTATCAAACCACAGGTCAAGAACTGATACAACTATAAGTGGAGTAAAATCCTCCTTCTTTTCCACACACATCTAGTCATGTTATGTTCAAATTATTGAGAACAAAACTTGAAAATCTTGAGAGAAGACAGAGGGCATACTGAAGAGGAATAAGAGGGAGGACTATAGTTTATTTTTATCAGGAATATACAAAGAAGAATTTGATAAGTGACGTATTAAAATGCTGAAATGAAAAAAGAAAACAGAGTGAGCAGAAACCCTGTAGACCCAGAATTCTCTGTTTAGCAAAAACATTCGTTACATGTAAAGGAGAACTAAAAATGTGCTCAAACAAAAACAGATAATTTATTTCAAGTAGTGTTATTCTACACAAAACGTTAAAGAAAAAAATTTCAATATGAAGAATTATAATAGAAATCAAGCAAAGTAAAGAGCACTGGGAAGAATAAATGTAAAGCAAAATTTATTTTATTATATAAATACCATTAAGTATAACATCCTAAACAAAATTATTATTAGTTTTACAGCATATGCAAAAGCAAAATATGTGACAAAGACGGTAAACAAAATATAAGGGAACAATTTGGAATACATTATTGACAGGTCCTTGTACTATCATGAAACAGCATATTTTTGTTGTTCAGTTGCCAAGTTGTGTCTAACTTTTTGTGACCTCAAGGACTGTAGATTACCAGTCTTCCCTGTCCTTCACTATCTCCTGGAGTTTGCTTTAAGTCATGTCCTTTGATTTGGTGTTATCTACCCTGGGATTTCTTTGGAAAGAATGATGCTAAAGCTGAAACTCCAGTACTTTGGCCACCTCACATGAAGAGTTGACTCATTGGAAAAGACTCTGATGCTGGGAGGGATTGGGGGCAGGAGGAGAAGGGGATGACAGAGGATGAGATGGCTGGATTGTATCATGGACTCAATGGACGTGAGTCTGAGTGAAATCCGGGAGTTGGTGATGGACAGGGAGGCCTGGTGTGCTGCGATTTATGAGGTTACAAAAAGTTGGACATGACTGAGCAACTGAAATGAACTGAACCAACTTTTCCTCTGCCATCCTCTTCTCATTTTGTCCTCAATCTTTCCCAACATCAGGGTCTTTTTCAAGAATCATCTCCTCCCATTAGGTGGCCAAAGTATTGAAACATATTATCTGAAGCTAATCTAAGATCTTCAGGACCCAGATAATCATGATGATGTGTTGACTAATCTAGAGCCAGACATCTTGGATTGTGAAGTCAAGTGGGCCTTAGAAAGCATCACTACAAACAAAGCTAGTGGAGGTGATGGAATTCCAGTTGAGCTCTTTCAAATCCTGAAAGATGATGCTGTGAAAGTGCTGCATTCAATATGCCAGCAAATTTGGAAAACTCAGCAGTGGCCACAGGACTGGAAAAGGTCAGTTTTCATCCCAATTCCAAAGAAAGGCAATGCCAAAGAATTCTCAAACTACCGCACAATTGCACTCATCTCACATGCTAGTAAAGTAATGCTCAAAATTCTCCAAGCCAGACTTCAGCAATATGTGAACCGTGAACTCCCTGATGTTCAAGCTGGTTTTAGAAAAGGCAGAGGAACCAGAGATCGAATTGCCAACATCTGCTGGATCATGGAAAAAGCAAGAGAGTTCCAGAAAAACATCTATTTCTGCTTTATTGACTATGCCAAAGCCTTTGACTGTGTGGATCACAAGAAACTGTGGAAAATTCTGAAAGAGATGGGAATACCAGACCATCT
>SJXQ01012909.1:34258-75247 GCA_006408695.1 Aepyceros melampus
TGAGCACAGAAGAACTGATGCTTTTGAACTGTGGTGTTGGAGAAGACTCTTGAGAGTCCCTTGGACTGCAAGGAGATCCAACCAGTCCATTCTGAAGGAGATCAGCCCTGGGATTTCTTTGGAAGGAATGATGCTAAAACTGAAGCTCCAGTACTTTGGGCATCTTATGCGAAGAGTTGACTCATTGGAAAAGACCCTGATGCTGGGAGGGATTGGGGGCAGGAGGAGAAAGGGACGACCGAGAATGAGATGGCTGGATGGTATCATGGACTCAATGGACATGAGTCTGAGTGAACTCCGGGAGTTGGTGATGCACAGGGAGGCCTGGCGTGCTGTGATTCATGGGGTCGTTAAGAGTCGGACACGACTGAACTAAACTGAATCTAAGATTACTTAAAAATGTCTAAGCCCTACAGCAACCACTAAGATAACAAATAAGTCAGTAAAAGAGAGAGAACTATATAACACAAATACAATAATTTAAAAAAAAAGCTGGCTTAAAACTCAGCATTGAAAAAACTAAGATCATGGCAACTGATGCCATCACTTCACGTAGACAGTTGGGGAAAAACTGGAAACAGTGACAGACTTTACTCTCTTTGGCTCCAAAATCACTGTGGATGGCAACTGCAGCCATGAAATTAGAGATGCTTGCTCCTTGGAAGGAAAGCTATGACAAACCTAGATAGAATATGAAAAAGAATAGATATTTCTTTGCTGACAAAAGTCTGCATAGTCAAATCTACGTTTTTTCCCAGTAGTCATGTATGGATGTGAGAACTGGACTGTAAAGAAGGCTGAGCACCAAAAAATTTATGCTTTAGAAATGTGGTGCTGCAGAAGACTTTTGAGAGTCCTTTGGACAGCAAGGAGATCAAGGAAGTCAACCCTAAAGAAAATCAACCTTGAATACTCATTGGAAAAACTGATGCTGAAGATTCAGTACTTTGGCCATTTCATGGGAAGAGCTGACTCCTTGGAAAAGACCCTGATGCTGGGAAAGATTGAGGGCAAAAGGAGAAGAGGGCAACAGAACATGAGATGGATGGATGGAATCACTGCCTCAATGAACATGAATATGAGCAAACTCTGAGAGATAGTGAAGGACAGGGAAGACAGACTGCATGTTGCAGTCCATAGTGTCCCAAAGAGTCAGATATGACTTAGTGACTTAATAACAACAGCAAAGCATCCTAGTTGTTGGTTTTTTGGTGGTTTTTTTTTTTTTTTGCATCCTAGTTTTATCTACCATCATTTTCTTTTAGGCAGGCAGATTCTTTACCACTGAGCCATCCGGTAAGCCCCGTAATTGCAATACCTTATATTTAATCTGTTTGTTTCAACTAATAATGTTTTTACTGTATATTTTTCCTCAATATATCTTAAAAGTTTATTTCAGGTCACTTGATGTCCCTGATTAGATTATTAAATGATTAACCCATGATGGGTATAATAAATTCCAGAATACAAACCACAGTCCCTGGATTCTTCATGATTTGGTCCTATCACTTCATTCTTATGGGTTCTTATACTGCAGACTGCAATTTCTAAACTTATCAGGGTAGGTTTACCTACCAGGAGGCACTGGCCAGGAATGGATAGCTGAGAAGAAGGAAGCTTTCAGAGTATTTGTGCTCTTCATAGCTCCAGCCCCTACTAGGCAGGATCTCCGTGGTTCTGGCTTCAACTGGGTAACAACAGCTTTAGTACCATCAGTTCAATTGTTTCATTAGGTCTAGAGTTAGTAGCAATATTCCACTATTGTTGATTTATAAACTGCCTCACCATCCTCTAAATTGCATCTTAGGTCTTATAACCTGTTTCTTTGTGTACATATTTCTTGTATTACATTCCCTTCATTTGAAAGGAATTGGCTTCTTTGCCTTCAAATGTCAAATCCTATTGGAAAAAGATGAAAGAACAACACCTCTTTAAATAAAGGCATAAAGCCAGAATGTATTTTGATGGTGATCTGTTAAAATATTTCTAAAGCAGTGTCAAGTCTTTTGGTGTTAGAAAGATGGCTTGAAATGTTTTAATCAAGGAGCATTGGTCTTGGTGAAGTCTTTTCTAAATTTTTAAGAGAGTTGCATTAGTTTCCTTGGGCTACCATAACAACATAGCGTAAAATAGATGGCTTGCTGCTGCTGCTGCTACTGCAGCTGCTAAGTCACTTAAATCGTGTCCGACTCTGTGCAACTCCATAGATGGCAGCTCACTAGGCTCCCTGTCCCTGGGATTCTCCAGGCAAGAACACTGGATTGGGTTGCCATTTCCTTCTCCAGTGAATGAAAGTGAAAAGTGAAAGCAAAGTCACTCAGTCATGTCTGACTCTTCGCAACCCCATGGATTGCAGGCTACAAGGCTCCTCCACCCATGGAATTTTCCAGGCAAGAGTACTGGAGTGGGGTGTCATCACCTTCTCCATAAAATAGATGGCTTAAGGTAACATAAATGCATTGTCTTACAGTGCCAGAGACTAGAGGTAAGAAATCAAGGTGTTAGCAGGGACAAACTCTCTGTAAAAGCTCTAGGATTAAATTCTTCCTTCTTCTTCCAGCTTCTGATTGCCCCAGGCCTTCTTTTCCTTGTGGCAGCATAACTCCAATCTTTTTCTGCATCTTCACATAACCACATTCCCTTTGAATCTGTGTCCAAATGTCCCTCCTTTTGTAAGCCCATCTGTTAGATTGGATTAAGACCCACTTTTGTGACCTTGTCTTAATTTGATCACTTCTGAAAGACCCTGTTTCCAAATAAAGTCTTATTTACTGACACTGGGCTTATGGTTTTCAACATATCTTTTTGGAGAACACAATTCAACTCATAACAGGAAGGATGGATGTTTTAAGATCTCACTTTCCTTCTGCTCCTTCCTTCTGATACTCATTGTTCCTCCAGTTTCCACTGATATTTTCCAGTATATGAAAGGAGGCAGACTTTTACCTAAATTTCTTCTATAGGTCTTTGTCATAACCAAAATTCCTCCATGAAAATCATGAGAACTTCTGTTTTGAATGGGAGGGGTGTAATTGTATAGGATGCCCTGGTCTATAGCAGCTAGCCTATCCAAGCTTCCTGTCCAAATTGACCACACTATTCATGCCCATTCCAAAGTGCTGCCAGAGAACTACATTTATTAAAACTTTCGTAGGGACTGAAAAATAGCCATCTCTTTGTGGTATCTGACAGGCACAGCCTGCATTGTAAACTTTGTAGTAATTCACAGTTCATATTGTAAAATATCAAGTCAATGCTGAAAAGATAATATTCTATGGGCTTCCTGGGAATCCTGACCTCAAATCTTCTTCTAACATTTTCTAACCTAATGGGAATTCATTTACTGTCTCTAAACAGCCCCCTAATACATTATTTTAAGATATATTATTTACTATATTGGCTAGCAAGCTTTTATCTCTTATTTATGTTCAGGTAAGTTTTAATTGGAAGTGGGTTGGAAGTCATCCAAGCTAGGTGGATAGTGTGGTCCCTGTTGTAAATTGATCTTACAAACACCTGCTTGTTGTGTGAAGTTATGCAAAAAATCATCCTTGAGCTCTTGCATTTTCTTTTTTTTTTTCTTTCATTTTTAAACTTTTGAAGCACCATGGAACTTGCCAATTAAATCAAGAAAACATAAATAAATCTCTCTGATTTTGAGAGGGGTAGAAGAATCTTTGTTTAAAGCATAGTTCTCTTGACTAAATTATAATTAATTATTTTCATGTGTTATGAGAGTTTTTATCCACAATGTGCTTGACTTGAAAGAGTGTTAACCTAGTTGTAATAAGTAAAAAGCAAGAAGTTGATGTCCCATAACCTGAAGGTAAAAGGATAGATAGATGCATAGAATATTTGACCGAAAGGTTCATAAATAGTTAAAAACGTTTATGGACTAGGGTCGTATTTTTAAACCTGAATAGAGTCAATTTGCTTCTCCTTTATATTATAATACTGCTATAGACCAGCTACTTCCAGTTCCTCAATATGCTTTTGGAAGCAGTAAGTACTTTGGATTGAGAGGTTTCTGGAAGGCCAAATTAAGTCATTAAATCTAATTGTCTTTAGCTGTTCTTTATTATACATGTTTTGGTGACAATATGTAGCTATTCATTCTATTCCCCAAACAGCATAACTTGAGAAAATTTGAATTTCAATGTTAAAATAGTCATTCTTTGCATATATATTCTGCCCTCAATTACATGCGCTAATAGAGGGGAACAGTTGGATGACTGATTCAAAGAAAAAAAGATTATTCACCATTGTCTTCAATTTTATTGTATCACTTTTGCTGCAGCAGAATTGTCTTCCTCATTCCATCTTGCTTCTGATATCCAATAAGTTTACACTGGTTCATTGTGAGAAAGTCACTGGGTCTTTCCTAAGTGGCCAACAGCTGGAAATTGAACATTTTCCACAAATATATTTAAAGTGAGACAAAGAAAGCATTACAATACATTTACCTTTCCTCAAGTTAATAAGAGTCATGGTGGGCAGTTTCCATTCTTAGTTTTGCTAAATCCTCTATTAGTTGAATCTTCTCCTTTGGTCCCAAGATGAATAAAATTCCTCCTAGAAAGTCAAGCAGGAAATTCCCAGGTAGTCCAGTAGTTAGAACTCCACACTTTCACTGTTAAGGGCATGAATTTAATCCTTGGTCTGGGAACTAAGCAATGCTCAAAAAAAATGTCAAGAAGAATGACAAGATAGAACAAATAACAAGTCTGTTTTAGGAGAATGGTTGCAATGATTACGACAGTCAGACCAGTGACTTTTATCTCTTTGTGTCTATTTCCTGACCTGTAAAATAGGAGTAAAATTCTTCCCTGTTAGCTGATCAGAGATGTTTTAAATAAAATTAATCATTGATTTTATCAAATATAATCCATAGTAAGGACTTAAGGGAAAACAGTTACATGAGAAGTACTGATCACTAAAGGACTCATGCCTAGAGTAAAGACCCTTAGATTTTATGTTTCATGATGCCATATATACATGCTAGCACAGAGCTGCTGAATCAATTAGCACACCTCAATTTGACTCAGTATGATCTTAGTAGTTTAAATTTAGGAAAGTGTATTTTATTTCTTAGTAGTAAGAATTTCTGAGTGTTAGTGATTTTTACTTACTGAACTCGAGTGAAAGTTGCTCAGTCATTCCTGACCCTTTGTGACCTCATGGATACACAGTAGACGGAACTATCCAGGCCAAAATACTGGAGCAGGTAGCTGTTCCCTTCTCCAGGGGATCTTCTCAACCCAGAGATTGAACCCAGGCCTCCCACATTGCAGGGGATTCTTTACCACTGAGCCACTAGGGAAGCCAGGAATACTGAAATGGGTAGCCTATCCCTTCTCCAGGGTTCCTTCTCAACCCAGGAATCAAACTGGAGTCTCTGGCATTGGAGATGGATTCTTTACCATCTGAACTACAAGGGAAGCCCACCTTAGGCCATTTCAGTAGTTTATTTTTTTTAACATAATTATTGCCCTACCAACATTTATAAATTAAAAAATATATATGTATAATGCTCGATAAAAGACAGAAATGATATGGACTTAACAGAAGCAGAAGATACTAAGAAGAGGTGGCAAGAATGCACAGAAGAACTGTACAAAAAAGATCTTCATGACCTGGATAATCACGATGGTGTGATCACTCATCTAGAGCCAGACATCCTGGAAGGTGAAGTCAAGTGGGCCTTGGAAAGTATCACTATGAACAAAGCTAGTGGAGGGGATGGAATTCCAGTTGAGCTATTTCAAATCCTGAAAGATGATGCTGTGAAAGTGCTGCACTCAATATGCCAGCAAATTTGGAAAACTCAGCAGTAGCCACAGGACTACAAAAGGTCAGTTTTCTTTCCAATCTCAAAGAAAGGCAATGCCAAAGAATGCTCAAACTACCGCACAATTGCACTCAACTCACACGCTAGTAAAGTAATGCTCAAAATTCCCCAAGCCAGGCTTCAACAATACACGAATCGTGAACTTCCAGATGTTCAAGCTGGTTTTAGAAAAGGCAAAGGAATCACAGATCAAATTGCCAACATCTGCTGGATCATGGAAAAAGCAAAAGAGTTCCAGAAAAACATCTCTTTCTGCTTTATTGACTATGCCAAAGCTTTTGACTGTGTGGATCACAATAAACTGTGGAAAATTCTGAGAGAGATGGGAATACCAGACCCCCTGACCTGCCTCTTGAGAAATATGTATGCAGGTCAGGAAGCAACAGTTAGAACTGGATATGGAACAACAGATTGGTTCCAAATAGGAAAAGGAGTACATCAAGGCTGTATATTGTCACCCTGCTTATTAACTTCTATGCAGAATACATCATGAGAAACGCTGGACTGGAAGAAACACAAGCTGGAATCAATTTTGCCGGGAGAAATGTCAGTAACGTCAGATATGCAGATGACACCAGCCTTATGGCAGAAAGTGAAGAGGAACTAAAAAGCCTCTTGATGAAAGTGAAAAAGGAGAGTGAAAAAGTTGGCTTAAAGCTCAACATTCAGAAAACGAAGATCATGGCATCTGGTCCCATCACTTCATGGGAAACAGACGGAGAAACAGTGTCAGACTATTTTTTGGGGCTCCAAAATCACTGTAGATGGTGACTGCAGCCATAAAATCAAAAGATGCTTACTCCTTGGAAGAAAAGTTTTGACCAAACAAATAGCATATTCAACAGCAGAGACATTACTTTGCCGACTAAGGTCCCTCTAGTCAAGGCTATGGTTTTTCCTGTGGTCATGTATGGATGTGAGAGTTTGGACTGTGAAGAAGGGTGAGCGCTGAAGAATTGATGCTTTTGAACTGTGGTGTTGGAGAAGACTCTTGAGAGTCCCTTGGAATGCAAGGGATTCTGAAGCAAATCAACTCTGTGATTTCTTTGGGAGGAATGATGCTAAAGCTGAGACTCCAGTACTTTGGCCACTTCATGTGAAGAGTTGACTCATTGGAAAAGACTCTGATACTGGGAGGGATTGGGGGCAGGAGGAGAAGGAGATGACAGAGGATGAGATGGCTGACTGGTATCCCAGTTTGAGTGGACTCCGGGAGTTGGTGATGGATAGGGAGTGTGCTGCGATTCATGGGGTGGCAAAGAGTCGGACATGACTGAGCGACTGAACTGAAGTGAACGTTTTAAATTTTAATTCAGAGAGAGAAGTAGGTAATACTATATCAGAATATTTTAAATTTTAGTTAGAGGACATTTTGGAAAAAATTAAATCCTTTTATTCTCATTTATAAATATACACATTCACTTTTTTTTATCCAACAGATAAATGTGTAGAATGTACACATTAAAATAAAGATAATCTATGACATGCAATTATATTCTGGGAATGATGACATGTGAAGTGATATGCTAATATAGTTTACTTAGAAAGATGGTAAAATCAAATATGTAACAATAGAAGATGTTAAAACATGTGATAGCATAAAATAGAATAAAGGTGAACTATCATTGATTAGATTATTGTGACAAGTGTTGTGAGTTCAAGTGAAAATTTAGAATGAGTGTAATCTGAAATAAGATTTAGAAGGCAAGTTACAAGTCTGAATTTGAAAGACCTTCTGTAAAGGGTAAGGAGTTTGGAATCTGTCCTATTTTACTCGTAAATCATTACTGTTTTGTGAATAAGATATTATTGTCCCAACCTAGAAATAAAACTGAATGTATGCACATTCTCCCTAAAGTGATGAATTTGGCAAACAAAAAACAGAGATGAAGCAGTGAAATAACCTGATACAAGGAGATTTTACCAAACAAAATAATAACAAATGAAACAACTGACAAAGGGTTAATTTCCAAAATATGCAAGCAGCTCATAGAGCTCAATATCAGAAAAAAAAAAAAAAAAAAACAACTATCCAGTCAAAAAATGGGCAGAATACCTAAACAGACATTTCTCCAAAGCAGACACACAGATGGCTAATAAACACATGAAAAGGTACTTAATATCACTCATTACTAGAGAAATGCAAATCGAAACTACTGTAAGATACCACCTCAGTCGGTCAGAATGGCCCTTATCAAAAAATCTACAAACAATAAATGCTGGAGAGGGTTGGAGAAAAGGGAATGCTCTTGCATTATTGGTGTAAAATGTAAATTGGTACAGCCACTATGGAGAGCAATATGGAAAAAAACTAGGAATTACTATATGACCCAACAATCCCACTACTGGACATATACCCTGAGGAAACTGTAACTGAAAAATGTACATGTACCCCAATATTCATTGCAACACTATTTACAGTAACTAGGACATGGAATAGTCCATCAAAAGATGAAAGGATAAAAAAATTGTGGTATATATATACAATTGGATATTATTTAACCATAAAAAGAATGTGTTTGAGTCCGTCCTAATGAGGTGGATGAATCTAGAGCCTAGTATACTGAGTGAAGTCACAAAGAGAAAAGCAAATATCATATATTAATGGATATATATGCAATCTGGAAAGATGGTACTGATGAACCTACTTGCAGGGATCAATGGAGATGCAGATATAAAGAACAGACTTGTGGACACAGTGGAAGAAAGAGACGGTGGGACAAGTTGAGATTGTAGCATGGAAATATTTATATTAACATGTGTAAAATAGATAGCTGCAGGGAATTTGCTGTGTGGTGCAGGGACCTCAGTCTGTGCTCTGTGACAACCTAAAGCAGTGAAATGTGGTGGGTGGTAAGAAGGAGGGTCAAGAGAGGGTACATATATATTCCTATGGCTGATTTATGTTGATGTATGGGAGAAACCAACACAATATTGTAAGGAAATTATCTTCCAATAAAAGTAAATTAAGGAAAAAGAAAAAAGGATAGAGTTTGATGTAAATAACTGTTGAAAAATTGATCAATAATTAAGTGATATAATTTAAAAGAAAAGAAGTCGGTCAAGCCCCTGAAACCATTTTGATATCAAGGAAATTCTAGTCAGGAAGCCCCGGACTTAAAATTTTCCTTTTGTTATTACTTTCTATTCACAAATTTTCCCTTTCAATGTGTTCTCTCCTTCCAAAACCTTCCTTACTTTTATTGTTATGCTTTCTTTTATACCATTACTTCTTCAACTAGCCTTTGTATTTTATTAATTTTATTATTTTTAATTTATTTATTTTAATTGAAGGCTAATTATGTTACAATATTGTAGTGGTTTTTGCCATACATTGACATGAATCAGCCATGGGTGTATATCTTTTCCCCATCCTGAACCCCTCTCCCACCTCCCTCCCCATCCCATCCCTCAGGGTCATCCCAGTGCACCAGCCCTGAGCACCCTGTCTCATGCATTGAACCTGGACTGGCAATCTGTTTCAGATATGATAATATACATATTTCAATGCTGTTCTCTCAAATCATCCCACCTTGCCTTCTCTCACAGAGTCCAAAAGACTGTTCTTTATGTCTGTGTCTCTTTTGCTGTCTTGCATATAGGGTTATCATTACCATCTTTTTAAATTCCACATATATGCTGCATTAGTATACTGTATGGAGAAGGCAATGACACCCCACTCCAGTACCCTTGCCTGGAAAATCCCATGGACGGAGAAGCCTGGTAGGCTGCAGTCCATGGGGTCGCTAAGAGTCAGACATGACTGAGCGACTTCACTTTCTCTTTTCACCTTCATGCATTGGAGAAGGAAATGGCAACCCACTCCAGTGTTCTTTTCTGGAGAATCCCAGGGACGGGGGAGCCTGGTGGACTGCCATCTATGGAGTCACACAGAGTCGGACACGACAAGTGACTAAGTAGCAGCAGCAGTATACTGTATTGGTGTTTTTCTTTCTGGCTTACTTCATTCTGTATAATAGGCTACAGTTTCATCCACTTCATCAGAACTGATTCCAGAAAAATAAATAACTCAATCCAAAAATGGGCCAAAGAACTAAACAGACATTTCTCCAAAGAAGACATACAGATGGCTAACAAACACATGAAAAGATGCTCAACATCACTCATTTTCAGAGAAATGCAAATCAAAACCACAATGAGGTACCATCTCATGCCGGTCAGAATGGCTGCGTTCCAAAAGTCTACAAGCAATAAATGCTGGAGAGGGTGTGGAGGAATACAAAAATGCAAAGTAGTACAGCCGCTGTGGAGAACAGTCTGGAGATTCCTTAAAAAACTGGAAATAGAACTGCCATATGACCTAGCAATCCCACTGCTGGGCATACACACTGAGGAAACCAGAATTGAAAGAGACACATGTACCCCAATGTCCATCACAGCAGTGTTTATAATAGCCAGGACATGGAAGCAACATAGATGTCCATCAGCAGATGAATGGATAAGAAAGCTGTGGTACATATACACAATGGAGTATTACTCAGCCTTTGTATTTTAAAGGGAAACAAAATCATAAGCTTACAGAATAGCAAGTAAAATTTGGGATTCTCCATGAGAAAAAAAAGTCTATACACTCTTTTTCACTTCTGTGAAACCCCATCAAGGTTAGTTTCTGCTTCAAGTTTTGTTGTAGAAATCTAGTTTCCAAAGAGACACAATAGGGATACACAATTCACCTGTGGAGATGAAAAACAGAATACTGCAGCTGAATAATGTAAAGAAAAAAAATATTAAAGATAGTCACTGGTTTTATCAGGTTGAATAAGGGGAAGGAGCCAATTATCTAAAATTAGTATGGGAGAAAAAGTAACAAAAAATTCAAAAAACTATTTTTATCCCATGTATGATTCTTTGCCAAGTATAGATGGCATTGCGTTAAATATTGTGAGAGCTATTGGCTTAAGCAAGTTTCAATTTATTTAGGAAAAAAACAAAAAAAAAAGATTTATTATTGTAGATAATAAATGTATTATGATAATAAAATAGTACTATGAATAAATCATGTATGACACTATACTTGGGGGCTTCATCATTCAGTAAAGGCATATGCCGTCCAAGAAATATAGCCTCCAGAGTACATCATTTTAAGATGGAGCATTTAGTGAGCACATTAGCAAACCTTAGTCTCTTATTTATGATCAGGTTGGTTTTAATTGGAAGTGGGCTGGAAGGCATCCAGGCAAGTAGCTGTGGCCAGTGGATCTCTCAGCACTCAGTAATACTGCTCTTTGAAAAGTCTGATCAAACTCCTAGGATACAGGCAAGTTCTCATCAGATATCCTAAGAAAGTATCATCATCTTCTTCTCAAATGAAAGCTAAAACAAAGGAAGACATTAATTTAGAGGGGATATGACAAACTCATCATATGGAAAAAGCATATAGCCAAAATAAGGAGAAATCTGTTCTAATTCTCATCAGTGAAAGAGCTAAAATTTGATGTACGGTTCTCCTCTAAACCCGCATATAATATTGCAGTAATAGGATAGAAAGAAACTGCCAAACACCAACATCACAGATACTTCCACAGTAAAGACTATTATGACAGTGCAAAAACACCGCAACCCCTGCTTGTTCCAGGAAATGTTTAACCACAGAAAACCCTCCGCCCTAACACTGAACAATCTTTCCTCTTCTGAAATGTCCCCAAAGAGCTTGTTCTCTTGGATCCTAAGGACAATCACATATTCCTAAGAACAATAGAAAAATCTCCCCACTTCTAAAAATTCCAGTGTAACAGAACATTTGACAATCAGAGACTATCTTAGTAGTTCTTCTTTCCTGGTCTGTAGAATGTATCCTCTCTTCTAACACCTTTGAATCCCTGCTGAAACAAAATTGAAGGAAGACAGGGACCCCAGCAGTAAGTTTACAAATGAATAGCCTTCATTAATTTTGTTGCTGACTAAGCTTTTTTTTTTTTTTTGACAGTTATCTCAGTGCCACACTTGGACACACCAGATATACCTATGATATGGACTTCAGCTTTTGAGCAGGAACTAATCCTAGCCAAGCAGCTGCTTCTCCCAATGCCCAGAGGAGTAAGCCTTCTTCAATGGGTCCACCCTCTTTGTCTAACAATTCTTCTGGTATTTTGTTCATTTGTTCACTTCTGGCTTTTTGCACTTATTGGAAGTCCCCTTTTTGGTTCACATCCTTGGTGATCTGACTCTACTTGTATTAGTTTTAAATGTTGTTTAGTTATAAAGAGGGAAGCCTCAAGGTACAAGTCTGTTTTTCCAACCAGCTTCCCAGGCTGAGAAGTTTGTGATTTTCTTCAGACCTGTGTAATCTGAGGGCAACATACTTTGCTCTTAGTTGCCAGCAAAACTGGATGAGATTCCCCTATATCTTGATTATTCATCCTGAGAGCTTGGACTCACACAGAGGGATTATTCTTGTTTTTCCATTGGTGGGAATATGGTACAACTTTTCAAATTTGTGTTTACATGTAATTAACCTTACTTCACTTTGGCTTTTCACTTTCATGCCTTGGAGAAGGCAATGACAACCCACTCTGGTGTTCTTGCCTGGAGAATCCCAGGGATGGGGGAGCCTGGTGGGCTGCTGTCTAAGGGGTCGACAGAGTCAGACATGACTGAAGCGACTTAGCAGCAACCTTAAAGTTAGAGGTTTGAGGCACAAAATGAGCAAACAACTACTTTCTACTGATGGTGACCATATTTCATGGAGTCTCCTTAATCTAAAGCTTCTCTGCCTCTGAAGAAACTCCTGTCTCATCATGTCCTTTTACAATATGAACTCTTGTGCCTATTTCTCCAAATGGCAGTATTTCGCCAATGTCATTTAACAAATGTTAGTAAAGTGGGTTTCTAATACCACTTTGGAGGAGCATTTGATTTAACAAAAGTCACTCATTTGAAAGATTGTCTTAGGAAAAGGGAGAATACAATACTCAGTCTAGTGGGAAAAATTTTAATTGGTATATTGAAGTTTCTAAGTGAAATTCTGACTCGAATTAGCTTCTCTAAAAGATTCTTTGGCCAAAGTCAGAAAAGATTTTGATATCACTAAAGAAAGGACAGCTTTCCCCATTAGAACCCTACCTTCCTGTACACTTCTTACTCCACTGCACTTCTAACTCTTCAGGTCCACATTCTCCCTCTCTATTCCCTGAACCATTTCCTCACAAATTTCCTGCCACTTTCATCTGCCAATTCCTTCTAAGGTCCACTCAGTTCATAAGCTTCAAATGTCCTCCATAAGTGAATTTAAACCTTGGTTCTAGGATAGTATTAGGGATTTTCCTAAGCATGTGAAAGTCAGACAGATAGTCAGTGAAAATCTTACAATCCTCCTCAGGATCTACAACTCTGGCTTATCTGACTTTTTAATCATTTAATCCGTGTCTTAGTAAGCTCTTCAAGCAACTATGCAACTAAGCAAGCTATGTAGGAATTGTAGTGAATTTATAGCCCTCACCTTTGCTAAAAAGCTGCTTTATGATTCCAGCTTGGAGCAGATAGACTTTTATACCAACTAATAAAATTACACAGTATTCAGTAACTATTGAAGAAATCTGCCAGGTGTTTCTTCTTACTCAAAAACTACACTGCACTGACCACCATGACCACCACCAAGTACACATCACATCCATCTTTTAGAAAGGTTGAAAGAGCCAAAGGCATTCTTAAGCAGAGAATAACTAACAAAACTCTCAGAAATTCTTGAACTCCTCTGATTAAAAGCACAGTCTATGGCTGTTGTGGCCATCCAAGCTATCCCTGTGGGGCCATGTGAGTTATGTACCTGTGAATTTGTGACTGGAAAACACACCAGGTAATTTATCTCGCACCCTAGAGGCTGCACTGCCACATGCAGACATGGCAAAATAATTTAAAGAATTCATGTACGCCAGTGTTATCACTAGTAGGTCAAAGCTACCCTTCAACAACATTTTTTCTAAACAGCCTGTTCATAATCTTCAAATGAGAGATTTTGTTTACTGGAATAGACATCAAAGAAAGACTGCTGTCTAAAACTGCTGGAAAGGTACATATCAGTCAACGAGTGTGTCATTTCCAGGATGTTAAATGCTGTAGGGCAGCTGCTGTCATTTTGGACTGTACAACAGGAGATCAGGTAACCCTCGACCAGACAAGATAGACTATGAGGATAAAACCTTTAAGGAGGCACCCAACATGGTCAGGGATGACCTAGTGATGTTGGCACAGTAGCCTGACTCAAGGTTAATCTCTTGATCCCAGTAGGGAAAATGGCTAAAAGGGTGACTAAGACACTACATGTAGCCACTTCCATAAGGATTGCTATGACAGCTTGACTACATAAAAGTGGGGGTGGACCCCATTCACTCCCCAGTTTTTCTAGAAACTGGACACAGAAGCCTCTTCATCCGAATGTTGAGCGCCTTCCTTTTTGATACATCCCCATATGAAGACTTCCCTTGTAGCTCAGTCAGTAAAGATTCTGCCTACAATGCAGGAGACTTGGGTTCAATTCTGGGGTCAGGAAGATCCCCTGGAGAAGGAAATGGCAGCCTACTCTGGTATTCTGGTATTCTTGCCTGGAAAATCCCATGGACAGAGGAGCCTGGTGGGCTATAGTCCAAGGTGTCACAAGACTCAGACAAGACTTAGCAACTCACCACTACCACCATACTGTTTGTTTGTCCTCTTACAGTCAGCCAAGTATTGCCAAATGTACCTGAAGACCGATTAGAAAGTGGCCCCAGCCTTATTAATTTTATTCTGACTTAGTTTGTCTTTGAGAATATTAAGTGGAGATGTTGACAACTTTTACTTATCACTCACCACTGCCAAGCGCTGTGCTTTCCCTCTCATCTCTCATGTTGTATTCACAATAATGTTGCAAGTTAAATGCTACTCCTGCTTAACAGACAGAAACTAGAGTTTTGCAGAGTAACAAGATGCTGGCAGTTGCATGCTGCTGCTGCTGCTAAGTCACTTCAATCGTGTCCAATTCTGTGCGACCCATAGATGGCAACCCACCAGGCTCCCCCATCCCTGGGATTCTCCAGGCAAGAACACTGGAGTGGGTTGCCATTTCCTTCTCCAATGCATGAAAGTGATAGAGTAGAAAAACCTGACACTTTCTCGAATAGAAAATAGAGATAGAGCCAATACTGTAATCTAGGTTGGATTACCAGTTGAGTTCTCTTGCTTCATGACACTAAAAATATTTCTTTTGAATACATGTGGTCTTTTCTCAAGGCTCTTTTTTTTTTTCTTTTAGACTTATATTCACAGAAATCTAAAAAATAAAACCAAATTGACTCATAGTTTTTACCTTGGGCTAGGCTCAGTAATTCAAAAGGTGAGGCAGAGGAGATTACTTGAGGAAACCTTAAGGGCCAAGGAAAAGATGAGGAGGTGTTGAAGGATGTGAATAGTTGTTTTATAAAACCAAACAAGGAACTGATTATCTTAAGTTCTTAGAGAAGTGATTTTTAAAATTTCAGGATCAACTTTACAAATCAATGTTAAAGATAAGAACATTTCCCTAGTAAAATAGAAACAATTGTCTGTTGGTAGATGGTTTATTGGAGAAAGTGATGGCACCCTACTCCAGCACTCTTGCCTGGAAAATCCCCTGGACAGAGGAGCCGGGTAGGCTGCAGTCCTGGCGTCGCGAAGAGTTGGACACGACGAGCAACTTCACTTTCACTTTTCATTTTCATGCATTGGACAAGGAAATGGCAGCCCACTCCACTGTTCTTGCCTGGAGAATCCCAGGGATGCGGGAGCCTGGTGGGCTGCCATCTATGGGGTCACACAGGGTCGGACACGACTGAAGTGACTTAGCAGCAGCAGCAGATGGTTTATAGTACACACATGCAGACAGACATACACAATTATAAACTTTTTTCTCTAACAGTTTAAGTCAAATGAACATTTTTGGCTACCTTATACTGAAGCTTTAAAAAAAAGTTGCAAAAGATTACAGAGTTCCAATTTATCCCTTCTCAGGTTCTTCTAATATGAATATCTTATATAATCAGTGCACAGTTTTCAAATTTGGAAAATAAGAATTGCTACAATGTGATTAACTATACTACATACATTATTGAATTTTACCAGTTTTTCTTCTACTGCCCTTTTTCTATTTCGAGAGTCTATTCAGGATCTCACATCACATTTACCAATATTTTTCCTTAATGTCCTCAATCTTTAAGGTTCAACAGCCTTTCTTTGTCTTACTTTGTTTATGTTTCTTAGATTGAATTTATTTGATATTTTATCCTAATTGGGATGAGATCATGCATTTTCAGCAGCAATATACCAGGAATTATGTTGTGTCCTTCTCAATATATCATATAAGGGAGATCATGATTTATGCCTTACTCCTTGGGATGTTAACTGTGATCATATGATTAAGGTGATTTCTTCCGGTTTCTTTTCTACAAAGTTACCATCTTTGTCACTATAGTTTATAAATACATTGGGAAAGGTACTTTGATAATGTGTATACTTTTTCATTTTAAACTTTAACCCACTAATTTTAAAATAATTTACTGGAAATTATCTGTAACAAATTTTACTATGATGCTTGTCTTATGGTAATTCATTATTTGTTTTTTAATGAAATTCTGCTGGAGAAAAGCTGCCTTTTCTTTCTCATTTATTAATTTATTAAAAAATATGAATGCATACCAGTATTTATGATATATGATATGAACTCAAATATTTATTTTACTTTCTGCCAAAAATACTGTCATAAGCTTTAATTTGTACCTATATCTGCTTATTAAGACATAGATATTTTTGGAAAAAAAAAATAGAAAAATTATGAAAATAAAAGACTAGATGCAATTACATTAATTGAATAAGTGAACTTCAATTACTTTTAAACTTGTCTGAGTAAAAATATTAAAATTTTCACATGATCTTTGATGTACAAAGTGATACATCACCTTAGACAATTAACTGATGCTAACTTTACCCTTGATGAAAACAAATTTTGATGAATCTGATTTTGGTAAATCCAAGATGTATAAAACTAAGATAACTATTAGCAAAAGAAGTAAAGATTCTCAAATCTCACTTTGCAAAAGGAGGGGCAATCTGTATCAGGGAGCACCAGTAAGATCCTTTAAAGAGTAATTCCTAAACTGTTCCTCAATATTTACAGCTATCTGCAAAACTCCTGCCTGCAGAGAAATCAATAAAAAGAAATACTTTTCAAGACAGTTCCAGTAGAATTCCATCACCAATATAACCTTCCAAAAAGCATCTTTTCAAAAGGAAATGGATATTTTCTGGTGGGACATCCATGGTGGTGACTAAATCATGTGAATAGAAGCCATCTGAACTCACAATCATTTAATGCTATTACAAGATGAAGGCAAACCGCATACTTGATAATTTCTCCATGATATGCTTCAAAAATTGAACTAAATAACATGTTCTATGGAGTGGAAGATATCATCTGACAAAAGCCCTGCTTACATTGTCTTGCTCTGCTTCAAGCCACAGAGCAGTTTGATAATTTTCAAGCTCCATATTTTCCCCAAGATGGTTCCAATTTTGCATAGCTCTTTTTCTTGTCAGTAAGATTAACAATACAAAATAATGCCCAATAAAGTCTCCTTTGTTTGGCTTAGGGTAAATTCAAGTTTGTGTAAATAAAGATTTTAAAATCATGTTTGATCCCTCGCCCCGTGTACACACACATAATCACACTCATACTCAGTCAGTCCATGGTGAAAATGGGCAGAAGCACATTTGCTAGCTCCATGTTCCCTATGTTATGGATATTATGACACAAAAAGCACTGTTGATCTAGGATCCCATGTGATGCAATGATGAAAAAATTATATCCACTAGATGACTTATGAATATCAGCATGCACACTTTTTCTGACATTTTGTCTTTAATTGGGCTAGATGTAAACTGAGGCTCACATCTAAGTCACATTGTTTTCCCCTTCTCAGTAACTCTTCTTGCCATTGTGCTTTGGTAGTGATGACCAGCATACCTAACATTCTGCTGCTGCTGCTAAGTCACTTCAGTCGTGTCTGACTCTGTGCGACCCCACTGACGGCAACCCACCAGGCTCCCCCGTCCCTGGGATTCTCCAGGCAAGAACACTGGAGTGGGTTGCCATTTCCTTCTCCAATGCTTGAAAGTGAAAAGTGAAAAGGAAGTTGCTCAGTTGTGTCTGACTCTTCACGACCCCATCGTCTGCAGCCTACCAGGCTCCTCTGTCCATGAGATTTTTCCAGGCAAGAGTACTGGAGTGGGGTGCCATCGCCTTCTCCAACCTAATATTCAAAGACCTAATATTCTAGCCTTTGAATATTAGAAACTATATATTAATAACACAATTTAAACATAATTTGATTGAGTACTTTTTCCCATTTCAATTTTCTAAAATCATATACAAGAAAAAGGTAGTTCGTGTGTGTGTGTATGTCAGAATGTGTTTGTTAGATTTTATTTCATTTTCTGCATCATCTAAGTATATTAATATCCCTGATCCTTGGTTTCTTGCCTTGGAAACAGAGTCCTTGATTGTATACTGCTCGGACTTATTGCTATGAAGAACATAAATGACAAAATGTTCTCTTCTCTTTTTCTCCTAATCTTTCTGTATTATATATGTATGTATATATATTAATATATGTATGTATGCATACATGCTCTGTTGCTTTAGTTATGTCTGACTCTTTGGAACCCCATGGACTGCAGCAGGCCAGACTTCTCTGTCTCTCACATCTCCCAAAGTTTGTCCAAGTTCGTGTCTATTGCATCAGTGATGCCATCGAGCCATCTTATTTTCTGACACCCTCTTCTCTTTTGCTATCGATCTTCCCAGCATCAGGGACTTTTCCCGTAAGTCAGCTGTTCACATCAGATGACCTAAATACTGGAGTTTCAGCGTCATTCCTTCCAGTGAGTATTCAGGATTGATTTCCTTTAAGACTGACTGGTTTGATCTCCTTGTTGTCTAAAGGACTTTCAGAAGTCTTCTCCAGCACCATATCTCTAAAGATATATGTACATATATACAATTATCTAGCTTTATAACCATATAATGTATATAATAATGTAATTTATATAATATATAGGTAATGTAGATACATAGTGAAGATACATAGCTCAGTCATGTCTGACTCTTTGTGCCCCCAGGACTGTAGCCTACAGGCTACAGTTCATGGAATTTTCCAGGCAAGAGTACTGGAGTGGGTTGCCATTTCCTACTCCACGGGATCTTCCTGACCCAGGGATCGAACCCAGGTCTCCCGCATTGCAGGCAGACACTTTACCATCTGAGCCACCAGGGAAGTCCACATATCATAATATATACATAATGCATATATAATTTGAGATCTTGTGTTGTAATAGCTACATTGCAAATAGACACTTATGGTATAAATATAGAAGGTAGCCAGTCGATATTGGATGCGTGTATCTTTGATTACTATTAAGAAAATCTCAATGGACATGAACTTGTGCAAATTTCTGAATATGGCAAGGGACAAGGAGGCCAGGCGTGCTGCAGTCCGCAGGGTCACAAAGAGTCAGACACGACTGGCCAACTGAACAACAACAACAAGAAAACCTCAGATAGAGGCGAAGGTTGAGTTGAATTTCAGGGAGACGGGAACTCTGTGGAAGGGAAACAATATGAAGAAAGGTGTGGAAACTGGGGTGTGGCATGTGTTCATGTGTTCAGCAAGTATTTCGTGGGAGGACAGGGAAAGAGAAGGGTAGGCACATCTAAATGGACAGGAGGCAGTTTGTCAGAAGGGCAAACAGAAAGCAGACTAGCCTCTCTCCAGCAAAGTCCTGTGTTTCAGAGATGTTAGAAATATTTCCCAACTAAAAGGAAAAGACTATATTTCACTACTCCATCAAGCATATCTCCACTGGTGTGAAGTAACAGAGTGTAAAAAATGTGGTTTAAACAGAAGAAAGTGTTTCAGAAAGTTTGTTTTGAAATTAATCCATAAATAACACCAAGATATTCTTTTCCCTATGAGTTACATCTGTACTTTATTTCCATGTCAGAGGGACATCCCAAATCAGGGATTTAAATGCCAGTCATGAATTTTCTCGCCTTGGTTCATATCTTTACTTTTCTTACCAAGTCGATAAAATTATAAAGTTATTAATTCATGTACCTTTCTAGCCTTATAAAGCTCTGCATTCAAGTTCATTGTCCAAACACATAAAATGTCTTAAATTCTCTAGTTATACACTGCAGTAGGCTTTAAAACAGTCGGTGAGAAGGTTTGTGGAGGAGGAGGTACACTTTTATGACTGTACTGATTTAGTTTAAACTGGAGACACCAAAGGCTTTGAAATGCTACAAACTTTCCTGAAAGGAAAAGCATTAAACACCATTCTGCCCTAACTCCTCTCTCATGATGTAGATAAAAAATAATTTCCAGGGTTTAATGGTGATCCCCTTAGGAACTTTGAGAAGCATAAAGCATTTTGCTTTTTCTGCAACAATAGAGCATTATATCCTCTTCCTTCTAGCAGGATAAGCTCTTTGTACCTACCCACCCTTGACAACTTCAAAAATCTAATATATCACTCAGTACTTCTCAGCAGGCCTTAAAGAATACAGTAGGATGATTCTTTGCTTGGTGCACCAAAGATTTTAAAAATATATCTCTTGCACATGATAAGATGTGTGTGTGTGCCATGCAAGATTAATATGCATGTGATTTTGCCAACTGTCTACTCTATTCAGAGAAAATATATAAATCACTTTAGCTGCTGGTATAAGGTGTTGAACCACATCTGTCAGGAGCAAGATCATTGCCTTCAGCTTTGTCCTTGTCTCAGGATATCTGGATTACGGCCAAAGTGAGATAGACAAGACCATTGGATGAGAGAATGAAACCTGTGGAGGGATAGATTCAGGCCCTTAAATCTTCAGCAGCTCATGAAAATGAAGGCCCTCCTAAATTCTGTATCTCTATAAAAGTTAAACAAACACCTTTTCAAAGCAGTTATTAAAATGAAAGTGTCTGGGCTTCTATCCCCCAAATTTGAAAATAAATGTTTCAAAGTAAAATGAGTAAATCTCTGTCTTCTAGGCTGTGTACATCATAGTTATATTTGCTGTAGCATCTTTCCTAGAAAATACATTCTGAGAACAAGACTAACCTTGCATCATAAATAATATTAGATTACAAGAAATACAAAAACATTAAAGTTGAATAATATCTCTTTTACTTTCACCAAGAGATGACACTGGATGAGGACACAATAGCTTGGGGCCAGGGGATGGATATTTCAGAAAGCAAAAAGCTTAAGAAAGATGCTGATTATTTGGTATGAAAATCACAAGAATTAATTGCTACCTTGTGCTACATAATAACAGTAAAAATGATACAAAGTTTCAAATCCAGTCTTCATTCAGAGAAGAATTTTATATATTGACAGGCCTGATATTAAATTTTATTTGAAATTATTCTCACTCTTAGGGACAAATCCAAGACACTTGGTACATGTTTTCATTTTTGTTTATAATATTGGTTGAATTAACTAATTTATCTAAACTATTTCTATATGTACTTATTTTCAACTTTTTTTTTAGTAAATTCATGTTACTTATTATATGAATAGGTTCACTTTGCATTTTCAAAATTCTATCTATTAATGGTGCTAAGAATTTTTTCCTCCATAAAACTACAAAAGGAAGATCATAGGGAGAATAGTCAAAGTGGTTGAATAGGAAGACCCTGAATTTACCTCCTGCAACAAGCATACACAAGTCCCAACTATTTACAGAGACACCAAGCTTCCCTGGTAGTTCAGATGAAAAGAATCTGCTTGCAATAAAGGAGACCCAAACCTGGTTCAATCCCTGGGTCAGGAAGAACCCCTGGAGAAGGAAATGGCAAGCCACTCCAGTATTCTTGCCTGGAGTATCCCATGGACAAAGAAGCCTGGTGGGCTACAGTCCATGGGGTTACAGAGTCTCACACAACTGAGCAACTAACACTTTGACTTTGACTTTTACAGAGCAACTGTCGACGAGAAATAGCAGAAGACTAACAGAAAGATCTTCATAATGAAAGATATAAAGAAGAAATCACAAATGGGAAGAGTAGGAAAAGAGATAGGGTAGAGTCAAAACCCATATCCTTGAGTTCAGTTCAGTTAAGTCGCTCAGTCATGTCCAACTCTTTGCAGCCCCATGAATTGCAGCACGCCAGGCCTCCCTGTCCATCACCAACTCCCGGAGTTCACTCAGACTCACGTCTATCAAATCAGTGATGCCATCCAGCCATCTCATCCTCTGTCATCCCCTTCTGCTCCTGCCCTCAATCCCTCCCAGCATCAGTGTTTTCCAATGAGTCAACTCTTTGCGTGAGGTGGCCAAAGTACTGGAGCTTCAGCTTTAGCATCATTCCTTCCAAAGAACATCCAGGGCTAATCTCCTTTAGAATGGACTGGTTGGATATCCTTGCAGTCCAAGAGATTCTCAAGAGTCTTCTCCAACACCACAGTTCAAAAGCATCAATTCTTTGGAGCTCAGCTTTCTTCACAGTCCAACTCTCTTATCCATACACGACCACTGGAAAAACTATAGCCTTGACTAGACGGACCTTTGTTGGCAAAGTAATGTCTCTGCTTTTGAATATGCTATCTAGGTTGGTCATAACTTTTCTTCCAAGGATTAAGTGTCTTTTAATTTCATCCTTGAATGGGCAACCCAAAAATGTCTGGGTAACTATAGTTGTAGAAGTTCTCTCAAAGAAACAAACATTCTGAGCTCCCCAGCCCAGTAGTCCTGATCCAGAAAGGCAAGCCTCTAGACTTGTCTTTGAATGCTAGTGATATTACTTTTAGGAGAGCTAGAAGGCTCTGGAAAAATAGACTCCACTCTTAAACGGCACACAGAAATCTCACACACTTCAGAACCTAGAAGAGAAACAGTCATTTGAAAGGAGCCTGGTTCAGATCTTTCTGTTGAGAGAGTCTCCCAGAGAGGCAAGAGTCAACTGGAGCTCACCTTAGGGACAGAGACACTGACAGCACAATTTTGGGAGCTTGTTTCACCATATGGACACTGGTGCTGGTGAGCATCCGTTTGGTATCTTCTCTCTGGCTTATTAGTACTAAGACCCAGCCCCACCCACCAGCCTATAGATACAGGTATTAGGCCTCCTAAGACCGAGAGAGGATACAGGTCCTGCAACCAGCAGTCTTAAGATCATTGGCCACCTTAAGACCTCTTGAACCCAAAGGCATCCTCAGACCCAGCCTTGTATGCAAGAAGGCCCAAGACACGGTTCCACATTCATTGCTGGCACTAGCCCTGGGATCCTTTCAGGGGACTAGGCTTCCCAGATGGCTCAGAGGGTGAAGAATCTGCCAGAAACATAGGAGACACAAGTTTGATCACTGGGTCAGGAAGATCCTCTGGAAGAGGAAATGGCAACCCTCTCCAGTATTCTCACTTGAAAAATTCCTTGGACAGAGGAGGCTGGTAGGCTAAAGTCCCAGGGAATTGAAAAGAGTTGGACATGACTGAGTGACTAAACACCGTCACCCACCAGAGAGCTGACATCAACAGTGGGGCCTCTGGGGCTTTACATCCAGACCTTCTGAGACACAGCTCTGTCCACACTGGGCCAGTAAGGGACCTGGAGCACTCTGGGCCTTAACCTTGCCCTCCAGTGGGCAGGCAGCAGCTCTAGGAACACTGGATCCTGCAGCCAAATGCCCTAGGACCCAGTATCGCTCACCAGTGGGCCAACACCAGCTCTAGGACCCCAAGGGCTCTGCACCCCACTGCTTCATGACCCAACCTTGCCTTCCAGCAGCCAGCAACCTCCATCCAAAGTGGTCCCTAAGAACAACCAGAATGGAAGTCAGTCACACCTACCAGACTGCTCACCTTAATCAGTTTGCCACAACAGAAACAGTCCACATAAGGGGCACTGCTGGAGCATTTAGGAGGACTGGGCTGCTAGGACACCTAGGAAATATTCTAAAATAAGACCATTTCTCCAAAGCTGGAAAGCATACCCAACCTACCAAAGACATAAAACAGAAATTTAGGCAGAAGAAGGTGACAGGGGAATATGTTCCAAATGAAGGAACAGGATAAAACCCCAGAGGATAAAACCCCAGAAGAAAGGAGTGGAAGTAAAAAATTTATCTGAGAATGGGAGGTGGGAATTAAGTGACACTGAAAGACCTGTGATGTCACAGCAAATAGATGATCATGTCTACAGAATTTGTTGTCAGTCTATCAGCCGCAATGTACTTGTGCAACTTGAAAGTCCATGAAACATTTTTTTTTTCTAGTTCCAGTGACAATTGTGGTACTATGTATAGCATTGTGTTTTACATACTTTTATAATGACAGTCTCCTGGGAATTGTGTACAGAGGTTACAGCACATTATTGAACATGTTTCTTTCCATCTTTCTTGGTTCTACCTTCCAAAACAGAAAGGAAGGAAGAAGATAAAGCACTCTAGTTTACTACAGATATAGAGGATTCTATTTAGTGAAGTAACTAGAATAGTCTGTTAAAAAATATTTTGTATGGATTGTCTTTATTTGAATTTATTATTCTGCTAATAACATAAAATATTACTGAAATATCTATTATTATCTATGTATGAAAATCAGCTCTTTCATACATTGGCAACTCATCTACTTAGATGTCTCCAGAAATCAGAAGCATAGCACATGTAAGATACAATATATATTCTCTAGGTCCCCAACATGTTTTTGTTTATCTCAGTAAGTGGTATTAGCATTCATGTAGCTTAGGTGAACTTCACCACTTATACCGATTCCCACCTCAATGTGGTAAACAAACAATGTAGGCTCATTTTTCCCATTACACCTCCTGAATCTAGCCATTTCCATCAGTTACATAGCTGCTTCTAATGCAAGTCACCATCTTATCTTTCTCTTTCTACTGCACAACTAAACTACATTTCTAACAGGTCTCCTCACTTCTATTCTTCGCCTCCTGAGTGTCAAGTCAGGAGATGCCCAAGTAATTCTTTTAAAGCCTTTATCAGATCATTTTAATGCCCTGATCCAAAGTTGCCATGGTTTTCTATAACTCTTTCTATAAAGTTCAAATACTGAATAGTTGCCTTCAAGGCTCATCAAGCTCTGGCCCTGTATTTTTGTCCAACTTTCTCTCTTTATCCTCTGCATGATGTGTCAGCAGAACCATACCAGTTTCCAAGCCAACTGAGTCTCAGGTAAACTCAGTTCCGTTCTGTTTCACTATGGTGCTCTTCCCTCTGGCTAGCAGACTTGCCTCCAAAAAATTGCTGGTTTTATGCTCTCACTGTTTTCAGGACTCTGGTGAATTTTTACCCCACAATCAAAGATTCTCCAATTAATTAATATAAAAAATAGTCTTCCTGTAATACTCAAGCTCCTTTCTTGATTTTTGAAGTATTAAATTTTTCAATGCTTAACATATTATTTAACTATATGTTGTTGTTTTGCTGTTGATTAGACCATAAATTATATGATGCCAACATTGTTTTCCCAGAGTCTATAATAGAATCTAAATAAATAAGTAAATACATATTTATTCAATGACTGAAAGAGTCAATAGATTCTAATGTGCTTATACATTAACTAGAGTGTGATGAATGTACTGAAAGATTTTGGTCAAGTCAAAAGAATAAAAATTTATTCAGAGCTGTCTCTGTCTAAATAGTGATGCTTTTAAAAGTTATCCCTCCAGGCCCCATTCCCTGCATCAGTATGCAGTACAGGTGTCTTGAACTATAGCACAATGGAAATCAATGTAGGTTCCATAATAATTTCAAGACTTTGCTCCAGAAAGTCCTCACAGAACCTGCCTGTGCTCATCTTGCCATCTTTACTTCTTCCACTCCCAGTGTATGATATATCCTTTCGATGCACAGTGATTTCTATTAAGGGGACACCCATCAAATGGGATGTCATTTCTCCAGTGCCCTGGTAAGAAGACAGCCCCTCAGGACTGTAGCCATCAATGTTGCTGTGCTGACAATTGCTGTCTCTGTCTAAATAGTGATGCTTTTAAAAGTTATCCCTCCAGGCCCCATTCCCTGCATCAGTATGCAGTACAGGTGTCTTGAACTATAGCACAATGGAAATCAATGTAGGTTCCATAATAATTTCAAGACTTTGCTCCAGAAAGTCCTCACAGAACCTGCCTGTGCTCATCTTGCCATCTTTACTTCTTCCACTCCCAGTGTATGATATATCCTTTCTGATGCACAGTGATTTCTATTAAGGGGACACCCATCAAATGGGATGTCATTTCTCCAGTGCCCTGGTAAGAAGACAGCCCCTCAGGACTGTAGCCATCAATGTTGCTGTGCTGACAATGCCCAAAGGAAACAGTGAAATATGTTCTTCCAATTATCCCTTTCTCCTACCATAGCTCCATTACCTCAGAATCTGAGAAACAAGCACATATTTTGTGCTCCCTTACATCCCATACCAATATCATTCCCTGATTTTCCTCCATGTGGGATGGTGAGTCCAGAATTGCTCATTATAGCATGTATTTGATAAAAACTAGAACCTAGGATGTACATGATTGAGGCTCCAGCTGAGAATAGTTTCCAAAATAGGTGGATGGGATCTTTGTCTCTCAAAATGTTCAAAATTTTTAATATAAAACTATCGAGTATGCTGTATTTCTCATCCTAATTTATTAATGCAAGATATGGTAGTTTCATATTTGCATTGCTAATAACCTTCCCTCCAAGTATGGCAACATCGTATGCTTTCAGCGTTCCTTTTTCCCCTCCTTAACCCTGGTAATCTTTTGTAAAGGGAGTAACATTTTAATATAGGTCTCAGCACCTACATTTTTGCTTTCTTTCTCAGAATTCCTTTAAAATTTCAGGGATTTGATATCATTTCTATTTATTTATTTAATTATAGAAGAATATTCTTTGGCAGATGTAGTGATAAACATACTGGAAGCCACTGGAGGCAAGCACCTGCTTCTTTCTGTTTGCTTCTCTTTTACCCTGCCTGGAGAAAAAACATTCTTCCAGAGGAAAACTGGAGGTTTCTGTCAATCAAGATGTGGAAAGCATCTTTGTCAGCCTGGGGCCTCCCTCCCCCTCCCTTTGCCAGCTGGCCAGGGCCTTCCCCTGAACTTGCTCCAAGGCCTTGAAAGTTCAAGAGTACATGTTAGTCGACACTTTCCCTCCCAAAAAGTACAAAGAAAAATGCATAATATATGATAATGGTCAAACTAGTAAGAATTAAAGTAAATGGTGTGATATAAAAAGAGTTTCAAACAGGATTAATAATTCTGCAATTTGTTATACAAAGTCAATTTTTCCACTTGCAGAGCAAAGTTGCCCGGTGGGTTTATTGGTTCACTCATTATTAGGTATATATCACTTTTATTGTTTCACATTTTTATAGTTTATTAAAAAAAGACATCATTCATGAATAAAACATTTTGGCTCCAGGCTGCTATGCACTGAGGTTGGTCAGAGAGATTATACTGTCCCTGATTTAAAATAATAACCAAATATACAAAGTAAAAATAGCATACTGTTAGATAACCTAGAAGCATATAGAGGGAGTATTCCAAGCTACAAAGACAGTTTGTGTCTCGGGGAGATTCCTCAGCATCAGTCCCCTTGTCTTCCTTGTCCATTGTCTAGATAGGACCTCTTTAGAACCAGGCCTTCTCATTTCTCCTGGGTCCTTCAGTGACCATGCTTACCTTGATCTGCAGTGGTTTACTGGGGCATCTCTCCTTCTCACTCTTCATCATACAGGATGATGGTGAATCTGAGGTGCATTTCATGTGCTGCTGTGAATGGAGACATAAAGCCTGATGGATTTATTTCATTTGGCTCTTTTCAACGACTCTGCACATTTGAGAGTTCAGAGTTAAGTGTCATGAAGTCAATTAGAACTCTATGAGCAATATTTCTGTGTATTTACCCATTGATTTGCTTGGCATGCATGCTATGCTTATCTTGTTCCCGAGAGCTCCAGTGATGTCACTGGGAAGAAGGCCTAGAGATGTGTAAGGGCCCTGTGGCTATACCAGGAGCAACAGACAAGTATGCAGTTTGCCCAATTTGCCGGGAGCTGTTTGTTAGTTTTGTGTGTCTAGATCAGGAGTTCCGAGAAGGCAATGGCACCCCACTCCAGTACTCTTGCCTGGAAAATCCCATGGATAGAGGAGCCTTGTAGGCGGCAGTTCATGGGGTCACGAAGAGTCAGACACGACTGAGCGACTTCACTTTCACTTTTCACTTTCATGCATTGGAGAAGGAAATGGCAACCCACTCCAGTGTTCTTGCCTGGAGAATCCAGGGACAGGGGAGCCTGGTGGGCTGCCGTCTCTGGGGTCGCACAGAGTCGGACATGACTGACGCGACTTAGCAGCAGCAGCAGCAGATCAGGAGTTAGCCTAACCACGTTGTTCTAACCTGCTCATTACGTTTGCTCATGATCTAGTCACGGCAAAAAGAGATGCTAGAAAAGAATAGAAGAAAAACGGTGAGACTCGAGATACTTTCCCCAAGCTTTCTGCGCTCCAAGTTTAACAACCATGTTTTCCATTCAGGGTAAATTTTTTATCACTGTTATGATAAAATTTATTTCTGAAGAAAAAACCAACAAAGTGTGATAAAATACTTTTTCTCCATGATTTGATGAAGTCGAATTAATGCATTGCTGTTAATGGCAAAAATAACAGGTAAAACAGGAAGGGGACACACCTGTGACTGCAGTTATTGCCTTTCAAACTGATGCTTTTGCTTAGAATACATCCTTTACCTGCTGTTGCTGCTAAGTCGCTTCAGTCGTGTCTGACTCTGTGCGACCCCGTAGATGGCAGCCCACCGTGATCCTCCATCTGGTGGGCTACCATCTATGGGATCGCACAGAGTCGGACACAACTGAAGCGACTTAGCAGCAGCAGGAGCAGTAAATCAAAAGAATATATCAAGATTGTAAAGGTTTTTACAGATCCACTCCCACAATTTCTATTTTAAATTAAATTAGGACTAACAATAGAAAGAGTTTACAAGACCCACTCCCACAATACACATTTTAAGATGACAGGATTAGTCAGAAGGTTCTGAAGAAGGAGAAACACGTCCTCAAGCAGAATACACGTCCTCAAGCAGAATACATAGTTGTTATATAATCTTTGGTACAGAGTTTAACGGAAAACATATCCTTGAGCAAGATGAGTTATTTTGCTGTGCAATAATCAGCTTTGGGCTTAAAGGAAAAAACACAAAAACAAATTTGCTGTCCTTTTCTCTTCCTTGAGAACCCCAGACCCCACTCCTCTCCTCTGGTACCCTGGACTTCTTATCAACATAACTAGAAATTGACTCTCTCAGCATCACAATGAACAAAGTTGGTAGAAGTGATGGAATTCCAGCTGAGCTATTTCAAATCCTAAAAGATGATGCTGTTAAAGTGCTGCACTCAATATGTCACCAAATTAGAACTACTCAGTAGTGTCCACAAGACTGGAAAAGGTTAGTTTTCATTCCAGTCCCAAAGAAGGACAATGCCGAATGTTCAAACTACTGTATCTCACCCCATCAAGATAATGCTCAAAATCTGTCATTAGGCTTTAGCACTACATGAACCAATAACTTCCTGATGTACAAGCTGGATTTAGATAAAGCAGAAGAATCACAGATCAAATTGACAACACCCATTGGATCTTAGAAAAAGCAAGAGAATGTCAGAAAAACATCTACTGCTTCATTGACTATGCTAAAGCTCTGATTGTGTGGATCACAACAAACTATGTAAAAGTAATAAAGATATGGGAATACCAGATCACCTTACCTGCCTTCTGAGAAACCTGTATGCACATCAAGAAGCAACACTCATAACCTAACATGGAAAGATGTGTGTTGTCTGCTGTGTGCTGAGCTTAATTGCTCGGTCATGTCTGACTCTTTGGGACCCCATGGACTGTCTTCTGTCGATGGAGATTCTCAAGGCAAGGATATTTGTTTGGGTGGAGATTCTCAAGGCAAGAATACTTGTGTGGGTTGCCATGCCTTTCTCCAGGGGATCTTCCCAACCCAGGGATTGAACCCAGGGTTCCTGCATTGCAGGTCAATTCTCTACCATCTGATCCACCAGGAAAGCCCAACATTGAAAAATTGACTGATTCAAAATTGGGAAAGCAATAAATCAATGCTCTATATTGTCACCTGCTTATTTAATTTATATGCAGAATACATCATGAGAAATGCCAGAAATGAAGCACAAGCTGGAATCAAGATTGCTGGGAGAAATATCAAGAACCACAGATATGCAGATGACACCACCATAATGGTAGATAGCAACAAGGAACTAACAAGCTTCTTGATGAAGGTGAAAATGAAAGACTGGCTTAAAATTTAGCATTCAAAAAAATGAAGATCATAATTGACTGATTCAAAATTGGGAAAGCAATAAATCAATGCTCTATATTGTCACCTGCTTATTTAATTTATATGCAGAATACATCATGAGAAATGCCAGAAATGAAGCACAAGCTGGAATCAAGATTGCTGGGAGAAATATCAAGAACCACAGATATGCAGATGACACCACCATAATGGTAGATAGCAACAAGGAACTAACAAGCTTCTTGATGAAGGTGAAAATGAAAGACTGGCTTAAAATTTAGCATTCAAAAAAATGAAGATCATGGCATCTGGTCCCATCAGTTCAGTTCAGTTCAGTTCAATCAATCAATCATGTCAGAATCTTTGCAACCCCATGAACTGCATCATGCCAGGAATCCCTGTCCATCAATAACTCCCAGAGTTTACTCAAACTCATTTCCATTTATTAAAAAAAAATTGGGGCTCCAAAATCACTACAGATGATGACCGCAGCCATGAAATAAAAAATATGCTTATTCCTTGGAAGAAAAGTTATGACCAACCTAGATAGCATATTAAAAAGCATAGTCATTACTTTGCCAACAAAGGTCCATCTGATCAAGGTTTTGGTTTTTCCAGTAGTCATGTATGGAAGTGAGAAAGCTGAGCAGTGAAGAATTGATGCTTTTGAACTGTGGTATTGGAGAAGACTCTTGAGAGTCCCTTGGACAACAAGGAGATCCAACCAGTCCATCCTAAAGGGAATCAGTCCTGAATGTTCATTGGAAGGACTGATGTTGAAGCTGAAACTTGAATACTTTGGCCACCTAATGCTAAGGCTGACTCATTTGAAAAGACCCCATGCTGGGAAAGATTGAAAGCAGGAGAAGGGGACACAGAGGATGAGATAGCATCACTGACTCAATGGACATAAGTTTGAGTAAACTCAGGGAGTTGGTGATGGACAGGGAAGCCTGATATGCTGCAGTCCACGGGGTCACAAATAGTGGGACAGACTGAGTGACTGGACTGAACTGACTGATGTACATCCAGTCAGGGATGCCATCCAATGATCTCATCCTCTATCATCCCTTTCTTCTCCTGCCTTCAATCTTTCTCAGCATCAGAGTCTTTTCCAAAGAACCAGTTCTTCACATCAAGTGGCCTAAGTATCGGAGTTTCAGCGTCAACATCAGTTCTTCTAATGAATATTCAGGACTGATTTCCTTTAGGATGGACTGATTAGATCTGCTTGAAATCCAAGAGACTCTCAAGAGTCTTCTGTAACATCACAGTTCAAAAACATCAATTCTTTGGTGCTCAGCTTTCTTTATAGTCCAACTCTCACATCCATACATGATCACTGGAAAAACCATAGTTTTGACTAGACAAACCTTTTTTGGCAAACTAATGTCTCTGCTTTTTAATATGCTGTCTAGGTTGGTCAAAACTTTTCTTCCAAGGAGCAAGCATCTTTTACTTTAATGGCTGCAGTCACCATCTGCAGTGATTTTGGAGCCCAAAAAAATAAATTCTGTCACTGTTTGCATTGTTTCCCCATCTATTTGCCATGAAGTGATGGGGCCAGATGCCATGATCTTAGTTTGCAGAATGCTGAGTTTCAGCCAACTTTTTCACTCTCCTCTTTCACTTTCACCAAGAGACTCTTTAGTTCTTCACTTTCTGCCTTAAAGGTGGTGTTATTTACAAATCTGAGGTTATTGATATTTCTCCCAGCAGTCTTGATTCCAGCTTGTGCTTCATCAAGCCCAGCATTCCTCATGATGTACGCTGCATATAAGTTAAATAAGCAGGATGATAATATACAGCCTTGACACACTCCTTTTCTGATTTGGAACCAGGCTGTTGTTTCATGTCCAGTTTAATTGTTGATTCTTGACCTGCATACAGATTTCTCAAGAAATCACTTCATGGCATCCCATCACTTGATGGCAAATAGATGGGGTAAAATGGAAACTATAACAGATTGTTTCCCTGGGCTCCAAAATCACTGTGGATAGTAACTGCAGGCATGAAATTAAGACATTTGATCCTTGGAAGAAAAGCTATGACAAACCTAGACAGTGTATTAAAGAGACATCACTTTGCCAACAAGGTCCATGTAGTCAAAGCTATAGGTTTTCCAGTGGTCATGTGTGGATGTGAGAGTTGGACCATAAAAAAGACTGAGCACCAATGAATTGATGCTTTTGAACTGTGGTGCTCAAGAAGACTCTTGAGAATCCCTTGAACTGCATGAGATCAAGCCAGTCAATCCTAAAGGAAATTAACCCTGCATATTCACTGGAAGGATTGATGCTGAAACAGAAACTCCAATACTTTGGCCACTTGATGATAAGAGCTGACTCGTTGGAAAAGATCTTGATGCTGGGAACAATTGAGGACAGGAGGAGAAAGGGTTAAAAGAGGATGAGGTGTTTGGATGGCATCACTGACTCAATGGACATTAGTTTGAACAAACTCTGGGAAATAGTGAAGGAGAGGGAGCCTGGAGCAATGCAGCATATGGGTCACAAAGAATTGGACATGACTGAGTGACTGAACAACAATATTATTTCATTCCCTTCTAAGCTCAAGTTCACATCTATCACTTCACAATTTATTGTGTGGAAGGCAATGGGATTGTTTCTAAACATATGAATTTATATTTCAGATAGGAATAAAGCTAGTCAATCAATTTGATCCATCATTTTGATCCGTGTCACTCATCATATTCATGAGATACTTAACGGAATGAAATTTGATAGAAACATCCAATTTTCTATTATGATGTCTGTGATATAAAAATGTAATCACTAAAACATTTGTACATTTTAGGATCTTACTCAGATATACAAAGCAGCCCAAATCAGAGAATATACATTGGAAAAAATTTGTCTTGATGCATGGTTAGGCTTCCTTAGAATGAGAAATCAAAATCACTGCAGATGGTGACTGCAGCCATGAAATTAAAAGACACTTGATCCTTGGAAGAAAAGTTATGACAACCTAGATAGCATATTAAAAAGTAGAGACATTATTTGCAAACAAAGGTCCATCTAATCAAAGCTATGGTTTTTCCAATAGTCATGTATGGATGTGAAATTTGGACTATAAAGAAAGCTGAGCACCAAAGAATTGATGCTTTTGAACTGTGGTGTTGGAGAAGATTCTTGAGAGTCCCTTGGACTGCAAGATGATCAAACCAGTCCATCCTAAGGGAAATCAGTCCTGAATATGCATTGGAAGGACTAATGCTGAAACTGAAACTCCAATACTTTGGCCACCTGATGCAAAGACTTGACTCATTGGAAAAGACCCTGAAGCTGGGAAAGACTGAAGGCAGAAGGGAATGATAGAGGATGAGATAGTTGGATGGCATCACTGACTTGATAGACATGAGTTTGAGCAATCTCTGGGAGCTGGTGTTGGACAGGGAAGTCTGGCATTTTGCAGTCTATGGGGCTGCAAAGAGTTGGATATGGCTGAGTGAACTGAGCTGAACTGAACTGAGGATGAGAAAAGAAAAGCATAGCTTTCCATAAGTGTAGATAATACACAGCCTATTGGGTTTCCCGGTGGCTCAGATGGTAAAGAATCTGCCTGCAATGCAAGAGACCCAGTTCAATCCCTGGGTTGTGAAGGTCCCCTGGAGAAGAAAGTAGCAACCCTCTCCACTATTCTGGCCTAGAGAATTCCATAGACTGTAAACTTTCACTTTCCACTATTCTTGCCTGGGAAATCCCATGGACAGAGGAGTCTGTTGGGCTATAGTCCATGAGTTTGCAAAGAGTTGAACACAACTGAGCAACTAATAGTTTATTGGAGAGCCATTATGTGTAATGGGGCCACTCTGCAGAAAGTACCAATTTGCAATACTTGTGATAAAGAAGATTAACCAGAACATAACATAAGGGAGCCCCTAGATTTTCTACCTTATTCCTGATGAAGTAGAACCTGAAGCGTGCCTTGGAGAAGAGTCAAATGGGCATCTTATGCAGAGACAGCTGTTAATATCAACAATATGTTATAAATGTGATCTGTCAAAACTGCCCCTGAAGAAGAAAAACTTAAATACCCAACAGATTCTCAAATGTCTAGAAATATGATTTTCTGTTTCAACTTCAAAATAATCCCTCGGCTTCTTCAGAGAATACATATAGATTTCCTAAAAAGGTTTTTTTTTTTTTTTTTCAGAGCATCCCAGAATAAAATATGTTTTAGCGCTACAGGGCTACTTTATATCCTTTTCTCAACATTAAAGTTTTTCGTTTATTTCACAGTTTGTTGAGTCATGTATAATTAGGGTAATATTGATATATTGATAAACAAAGTTGTTACTGATAAAATATAGTGAAAAGCATAAAACGGATACATCAGGTCATATATAACTCAGTTGAGCTTTTGGAAAAATAAACATCTTTGCATCATTGTAAAATAGGATAATATATTGCCTGCATTTTTTTATTTGCAAGGATTTAAAATTAGAGTTGCACTTAAAAGATTCATGAAGTGTGTCTGAAATTTTGGGTTCATATTCAGCGCATGCAGGAAATATAAGAAAGTTATTTTTCGAGTGTCTATATGGAAAAAAATCAATTATATCTTATTTCCAACTCTAACGTATAAAAGAAATAGAGCTTTATAGTGAAAAAGAAGGTGAAAACAGTGTTGTAAATAGTCTTACGTGAGGCAAAATTCCATTTATGTTTGTAACAAATAAATATAGGCATTTATGAAGAAGATGAAGGGCTGTAAAAATGTTGTCTTTGTTCAAACAATCAGACATTGGCAAATAGCATGTAAATGACAGAAAGAAGGTGAACTGGGCTCAGATGAGTTAAGTACATCAGCCATATAACAGGACACACAAAAGATGCAGCTTATTAATGCTTCTCATTAATTATGAGTCACTTAAAATTGGAAAATTCAAATAAGGTCAAGTCATGGGTTGATTTCTTCCCCCCTTCCCCAAGTTAGATATATGAGGTTTATTATATTATATATGCACAAATATACATGTGTGTGTTTCTATTAAGTATCAGACACTCAGAATAATATACTCAAAATTTCAATTTCTTCACAAATACATAAGTGCACACGCACACACACACACACACACAATATACTTAAAAGACTTGTCAAATGATATTAGTTCTATTTCTACTTATTAAAAGTTATTAATGGGCTGCCTTTCTGGGTGCCTTATGTCCTCTGTCAGCATTCAGTTGTTTTGTGGAATTTGCTAAGTGTTCAAATGTTCTTTCGATGAATTTGTGGGGGAAGAAGTGGTCTCCCTGTCCTATTCCTCTGCCATCTTAGGACCACCTCCTTATTAAAAGCTAGAAACAATGTATTGTTGTTAATCAGAAACTAAGTTGTGTACAATTCTTTGCAACCCCATGGACTGTAGCCTGCCATGCCCCTCTATTCTCCACTGTCTCCTGGAGTTTGCTCAAATTCATGTCCATTGAATCAGAGATGCTATCTAACCATTTCATCTTCTACCACCCCCTTTTCCTTTTGCTTTCAATCCTTCCTGTCATCAAGGTCTTTTCGAATGAGTTGGATCTTCCAATCAGGTGAAAAAAATGAATATTCAGGGTTGATTTCAATTATGGTTGACTGATTTGATCTCCTTGCTGTCCTAGCAACTCACTCCAGTATTCTTGCTTGGACAAATTTATGGAGAAGATTGGCAGACTACAGTCCATGGGGCTGCAAAATGTGGGACATGACTGAACAACTTTTACTTTCACACTTTCACTTGCTGTCCAAGGATCTCTCAAGAGTCTTCTCCAGCACCACAATTCAAAAACATCAATTCTTTGGCACTCATCCTTCTTTATGGTCTAACACTCACATCCGTACATGACTATAAGGGAAAAAAACTAGGTTTATTATATTATATATGCACAAATATACATGTGTGTGTTTCTATTAAGTATCAGACACTCAGAATAATATACTCAAAATTTCAATTTCTTCACAAATACATAAGTGCACACACACACACACACACAATATACTTAAAAGACTTGTCAAATGATATTAGTTCTATTTCTACTTATTAAAAGTTATTAATGGGCTGCCTTTCTGGGTGCCTTATGTCCTCTGTCAGCATTCAGTTGTTTTGTGGAATTTGCTAAGTGTTCAAATGTTCTTTCGATGAATTTGTGGGGGAAGAAGTGGTCTCCCTGTCCTATTCCTCTGCCATCTTAGGACCACCTCCTTATTAAAAGCTAGAAACAATGTATTGTTGTTAATCAGAAACTAAGTTGTGTACAATTCTTTGCAACCCCATGGACTGTAGCCTGCCATGCCCCTCTATTCTCCACTGTCTCCTGGAGTTTGCTCAAATTCATGTCCATTGAATCAGAGATGCTATCTAACCATTTCATCTTCTACCACCCCCTTTTCCTTTTGCTTTCAATCCTTCCTGTCATCAAGGTCTTTTCGAATGAGTTGGATCTTCCAATCAGGTGAAAAAAATGAATATTCAGGGTTGATTTCAATTATGGTTGACTGATTTGATCTCCTTGCTGTCCTAGCAACTCACTCCAGTATTCTTGCTTGGACAAATTTATGGAGAAGATTGGCAGACTACAGTCCATGGGGCTGCAAAATGTGGGACATGACTGAACAACTTTTACTTTCACACTTTCACTTGCTGTCCAAGGATCTCTCAAGAGTCTTCTCCAGCACCACAATTCAAAAACATCAATTCTTTGGCACTCATCCTTCTTTATGGTCTAACACTCACATCCGTACATGACTATAAGGGAAAAAAACAACATAGCTTTGACTATATTGAACTTTGCAGGGAAAATAATGTTGTCACTTTATAATAAGCAGTCTTTTTTTTTTTTTTTCTCCCCCATAGCTTCTCTTTCAGGGAGCACAGCTCAGTTGGTTAAGAATCCGTCTGCAATACAGGAAATCCCGGTTCCATTCGTGGGTCAGGAAGATCCTCTGGAGAAGGAATAGGCTACCCACTCCAGTATTCTCTGGCTTCCCTTGTGACTCAGCTGGTAAAGAATCTGCCTGTAATGTGGGAGACCTGGGCTGGGAAGATCCCCTGGAGAAGGGAAAGGCTACCCACTGTAGTATTCTGGCCTGGAGAATACCATGGACTATAGTCCATGGGGTCCGAATGAGTCGGACACGACTGAGCAACTTTCACTTTCACAAGGAGCAAGCATGTTTTAATTTCATTAGCACTGATTTTGGAGCCCCAGAAACTAAAATCTGTCACTGTTTCAATTGTTTCCCCATCTGTTTGTCATGAAGTGATGGGACAAGATGCCATTATCTTAGTTTTTTTGAATGCTGAGTTTTAAATCAGCTTTTTCACTCTCTTTTTTTTCACCCTCATCAACAGCCTCTTTAGTTCCTTTTCACTTTTTACCATTAGAGTCATACCATCTGCATATCTGAGGTTGCTATTTTTCCTGGAAATCTGCATCCCAGCTTGTTAGTCATCCAGCTGGCATTTCACATGATGTACTCAGCATAAGTTAAATAAGCATGTGACATACACAGCTTTGATGTACTCCTTCCCCAATTTTGAACCAGTCATTTCTTTATGTCCATTTCTAACTTTTGTTGCTTGACCTACATACAGGATTCTCAGGAGACAGGTAAAGTAATGCTGTACTCCCTTTTCCTTAGGAAAAATTTGTATAGCCACCCAGTCAAAACTTTAGTATAGTTAAGGAAGCAGAAGTAGATGTTTTTCTGGAAGTTCCATACTTGTTCCATGATCCAATGATTTCTGGTGCCTCTGCCTCTTCAAAAGCCAGATTATACATCTGGAAGTTCCCAGTTCACATTTAAAAAAAAAAAAAAACAGCTTGAAGGATTCTGAGCAAAATTTTACTAGCTTGTGAGATGAACAAAACTGTACAGGAGCTGGAACATTTCTTTGACATTGCCCTTCTTTGAGATTGGGTGCAAATTGACTTTTCCAGTCCTGTAGCCACTGCTGAGTTTTCCAAATTTGCTGGCATATGGGGTGCAGCATTTTCACAGAATTATCTTTTAGGACTGAAATGGCTGAACTGGAACTCCATTATCTCCACTAGCTTTTTTGTAGGGATGCTTCCAAAGGCCCACTTGACTTTACACTCCAGGACTCTGGCCTTAGATGAGTAACCACACTATCATGGTTATCTGGGTCTGGAATGGGTGAATTTAACTCAGATGACCATTATATCTACTACTGCAGGCAGGAATCCCTCAGAAGAAATGGAATAGCCATCATGGTCAACAAAAGAGCCCAAAATACAGTACTTGGATGCAATGTCAAAAACAACAGAATGATCTCTGTTCGTTTCCAAGGCAAACCATTCAATATTACAGTAATCCAAGTCTATGCCCCAACCAGTAGTGCTGAAGAAGCTGAAGTTGAACGGTTCTATGAAGACCTACAAGACCTTGTACAACTAACATTCAAAAAAGATGTCCTCTTCATTATAGGGGACAGGAATGCAAAAGTAGGAAATCAAGAGATAGCTGGAGTAACAGGCAATTTTGGCCTTGGAATGTGGAATGAAACAGGGCAAAGACTAATAGAGTTTTGCCAAGAGAATGCACTGGTCATAGCAAACATCCTCTTCCAACAACACAAGAAAAGACTCTACACATGGACATTACCAGATGGTCAACACCGAAATCAGATTGATTATACTCTTTGCAGCAAAAGATGGAGAAGCTCTATACAGTCAGCAAAAACAGGACCAGGAGCTGACTGTGGATCACATCATGAACTCCTTATTGCCAAATTCAGACTTAAATTGAAGAAAGCAGGGAAAACCACAAGACCATTCAGGTCTGACCTAAATCAAATCCCTTATGATTATNGCATGCCAGGCAGTGTGCCTGCCAGTCGGCATATCAGCCAGCATTTCCACCAGTGCTCCTGCCAGCTGGTGAGGCAACCAGCATGCCCGTCTGTGCGCCTGCCAGCCGGTGTGCCAGACAGCGTGCCCACCAGTGTTCCTGCCAGCCGGCGTGTCCGCCAGCGTGCCCACCAGTGTGCCTGCCAGCCAGCCTGCCCACCAGCGTGCCCACCAGTGCGCCTGACAGCTGCCGTGCCCGCCAGCATGTCTATCAGGGCGCCTGCCAGCCATCGTGCCCACCAGTGTGCCCGCCAGCATGTCCACCAGTGACCCTGCCATCTGGCGTGCAAGCTGGCGTGCCAACCAGCATGCTCACCAGTGCGGCTGCCAGCGGCCTGCCCACCTGCGTGCCCACCAGTGCGCCTGCCAGCCAGTGTGCCTGCCAGCATGTCCATCAGTGCGGCTGCCAGCCATCGTGCCCACCAGTGTGCCCGCAAGCATGCCCAACAGTGCTCCTGTCAGACAGCGTGCCAACCAGCGTGCCCGTCTGTGTGCCTGCCAGCTGGCGTGCCTGCCAGTGTGCCCACCAGTGCACCTGCGAGAAGGCCTGCCAGCTGGCGTGCCAACGAGCGTGCCCATCTTTGCGTCTGTCAGCTGGCGTACCAGGCAATGTGCCCGCCAGTGTGACCAAAAGTGTGCCTGCCAGCCAGCGTGCAGCCAGTGTGCCCACCAGTGCGCTTGCCTTCCGGCGTGCCAGCCAGCGTGCCCGCCAGTGCCCCTGCCAGCCGGCGTGCCAGCCAGTGTGCCTGCCATCATTCCTGCCAGCCGGCGTGCCAGCCAGTGTGCCTGCCAGCGTTCCTGCAAGCCGGTGTGCCAGCCAGTATGACTGCCAGCATTCCTGCAAGCCGTAGTGACAGCCAGTGTGCCCACCCGTGAGCCTGCCTGCCGGCTTGAAAGCCAGCGTGCCCATCAGTGTGCCTGCCAGCCAGTGTGCCCGCCAGCATGCCTGCCAGCCGGCGTGCCAGCCAGCGTGAATGCCAGTGCGCCTGCCAGCCGGTGGGCCAGCCAGCGTGCCCGCCAGCGTGCCCAAGAGTGCGCCTCCCAGGCGGCGTGCCATCCAGCAGGCCCACCAGTGCGCCTGCTAGCTGGCGTGACAGCCAGCATGCCCGCCAGTGTGTCTGCCAGCCGGCGGGTGAGCCAGTGTGCCTGCCAGTGTGCCTGCCAGCCAGCGTGCCAGTCAGTGTGCATGCCAGCGTTCCTGCCAGCTGGCGTGCCAGCCAGCATGCCCACAAGTGCGACTGACATCCAGCGTGACAGCCAGCGTGCTCGGCAGTGTGCCTGCCAGCAGGCATGCCAGCCAGCGTGCCTGCCAGTGTTCCTGCAAGCCGGCGTGCCAGCCAGCGTGCCCGCCCGTGTGCCTGCCAGCCGGCGTGCCAGCCAGTGTGCCTTCCAGTGCGCCTGCAAGCTGGCGTGCCAGCCAGCATGCCCACCAGTGCGCCTGCCAGCTGGCGTTCCAGCCAGCGTGCCCGCCAGTGCGCCTGCCAGCCAGCGTGCAAGCCAGCGTGCACGCCAGTGCGCCTGCCAGCCAGCGTGCCAGCCAGCGTGTCCGCGAGTGCCCTTGCCAGCCGTTTTGCCAGCAAGTGTGCCTGCCAGCATTCCTGCCAGCCGGCGTGCCAGCCAGCATGCTCACCAGTGTGCCTGCCAGCCGGCGTGACAGCCAGCGTGCCAGCCAGTGTGCCTGTCAGCCTGCGTGCAAGCCAGCATGCCCACCAGTGTGCCTGCCAGCCAGGGTGGCCGCCAGCATGTCCATCAGTGCGCCTGCCAGCCATCGTGCCTACCTGTGTGCCCACAAGCATGCCCACCAGTGCTCCTGCCAGACAGTGTGCCAACCAGCATGCCCATCTCTCTGCCTGCCAGCTGGCGTACCAGCCAGTGTGCCCGCCAGTGCACCTGCCAGCC